>JAHREE010000293.1:1666223-1676804 GCA_033628505.1 Tringa tobata
AAGGATGAAAGAATGGCTTCTGCTCGAGCTGAGATTAAAGCAACCAGCGTAGTTTGTCTTGGAAAGCAGATGGGGGAAGAGGGGCAGGCGAGCAGCCCCGTCTTATCAGCGATAGTATGGAGCTGGTAATCAGGGAACAATTAGTCATTGCACAATAACTCAGTGATTACAGGCAGTTACGGGTATCAGGGCACCAAAAGAGAGGAAGTGGGGTTCCGCACAGCGTGTAATTTGACCACTTATTATCTCAAGCGCTGAAAAAAAATTGACCACATAATATCTCAGATGCTGAAAAATACTCATGTTTTGCAGAAGCAGCCGGAGCAATTGCTGGAGGGAGATGTCCCATGTCGCGCAGGAGAACACCAGCTCTCTGAGGTTTGGGTGAAGCCCTGGATTTATCACCAGCTCTTCAGAAAGGCCAGGGATCGACCTCGAGTGTTTGGATGACCCAAAAGCTGGGAATTTGAACCCGGCATCCGGCTGCTGCTCGGTGTTAATTTCCAGGTATGGGATCCCGGCACGGGAAGCGTTAAACGTGTCGGCGGCACATCTGCACTGTGTGTGGAGCTTCACCTGCTGCTCCTCACGGGACCGAAGCCCTGGAGAGGGATTCTCAGTTCTGCCTGTGATTAAGGCTCCTGGAAACACTGAAACTCCGTGCTGAGTGATTGCCAGGCTTACACACGGAGTAATTAATGTTTCATTTGCAGTGAGCTCATAAAGTGGACTTAAATTCACGCCAGTATATATTTGCTCCCAAGTAATTCAGCTCTGATACGACTGTACAGTTCAAAGAGTTTACGGCTGTTATGCCTTGGACACAGTGTACATGGATTTTACTGAAGATTTATTTTTATGTAAATTTTTTTTCCAGTAGAATGAAAGCGACAATCTGATTGCCTCAGGGAAAAAAAAATAAAAAAACCTCACAAATCTTGCTTTCCTACTGCATTTGAACTCTGCTTTTGTACATGAAAAAAAAAAAAAAGCAACCCTGAATGTTTAGTTATTCTGTAACCAGGCGTTTCAGGTCAAAGACATAGAAAGGATCAAAAAAGATAAGCAAAATTGAAACACCAAGGTCAGACAAGTTATTCCTAAGGGTAGTGAAGACAAATCCGAGGAGGAAGCAGAACACAAATCAACGTCCTATCTCCACTTTGCTTCCTGGCCAAAGACTCTGAAAGCGTCTCCAAGAAGTAAAAAGATACCTCCCGTTAAAGGGTGCCAGTGTTGTCAAGGGAAATATGAAATAAAACACTCACGGCCATCACTGGAGAGATCGTTCCTGAGCACATTCGCGTCCCTCTGCAGAAAGAGAGGATGGCTGGGTGCAAGGGCCAGCTCTAACCAGCGGGAAAGTGGTTTTATCTCCATGTACATCAGGCTGAGTCCTACATAAATCAAGCCATGTTGGAACCTGGGATGAAAAGGGACCTTCTGGGGCTTTGCAGTCACCCTTCTCCACTTAGAGTGACCTCTTCGCTGCGGTTAGCATCTCCATCCCTCTGCTCGGAGGAGATTGCACTACATGGGCCAGGCATTTGCTTTGTGCCCTTCTCAAAGGCAGGGGGGCAGAGGATTGTGTAGCTTGTGAGACCGCTTCTTATCCTGTCACTGTGACCCCCAGCGATGGAAGGGATCACAAGGGCACTGTGGAAAAGCGTTCCCTAGTGTGATGGCACTTTTTAAACCATCCAATTTGAAATGAGGAGGAAAGAAAGCAGAGTTTACAGCGTGGTGTGACGTCCCAGCTTGACCTGCCTCCCCCAGCAGAGAGGAGCTCTTGTTTCCTAGAGGATGCGTTTCTGGGTGAGAGCGCCCATCGGATCCCTGCCAGGCTGACGCTGAACAGTAAAACATCTCTGTCTGGGGAGTATGCGTGTCTGCGGGGTGAAATTCCACAGGGGCAGCCAGAGGAAGCTCTGAATCGGACGTGAGGTGGGATTCAAAAGATTAATCACACTGGAACACAGCTTCAATGCCAAGAAGACTGTGTTTCAAGCTGGAAAACACCGAGAACAGGACAAACATTGGAGTGTGTGCCTGTCTCCCGTTGAGCTTAAGCTAACCAGTGTTAGCTGTGTGCTCCAGACCCATCACGGAGAGGCATCTGCCTTGCTTTGTGGGATGCAGCTCCATCCATGGATCAGGTGGTTCAGGGAGGAGGAATCCTCCTTTCCAAATGTGGATGGCACAAACAGGTAACATATCAGCTTTTAGGATGTTGACTTAGCCAGCTGTGGCCAGTACCTGTGAAACAGGGATGGCAACATCTCCCGGGATGGCAGCACCTCACGTGGGTGATTTGTGCTTTGCCTGCAAAGTCAGTCACTCTTGTAAGATGCTCCATGAGCCTTAGAATGACTCCAAAAAAAAAACCACAAAAGGGCTAATATCTGCTTTATCAGGACATGCTTCCTTTATGCCATGAGGAATGAGCCAGGCAGAGTGAACATTATCTTTTATTTTAACCCCAGGGTAACTTATTACTGAGTGTCATTCTACTCGGCATGCTCTTTTAATAGTGATTATGCCAATAGCTTGAGCAAATAAGCTGGAAGTTCCTAAGGTTCTTTCTTTGGGAAAAGGTCATTCACCTCGTCCTGTAAATGGACCCACTAAAGAGGAGTGTGTTGGTTTTTTTTTTTTTCAGGGGCTGGAGTGAAGCTCACCTGTTGAACTGGCCTTCACACATGACTCAGGAGCAGAATGAATCACAGCTCGTAGCGTTCCAAGAGTAGGAGGAAAGGCAGTCGTGTTGCCGTTGTGAGTCGCTGACGGGTGCTCGGAGGAGACGTCTTCAGACACCAGGGCTTAAAGAAGAAATGTAGCTTCCTCTCTGCTGGGAACTGCGTGTTTCTGGTGAGTTAGCGGAGATTAACGGACATTCCTGGTGCACTAGCTGGTGGGTTAATTTGTAGCTATCTGTAAAGAAAGGCTTATTTATTTATTTGTTTCAGTTAGAAAGTTCAGATCTGTGGAAATTTGAAGCGAAGGCTGTATGGATTGTTTAAGGAGAGACTGAATGGCAAGGCTGAGAGAACTCCTGTGTATAAACAGCCTGGAAAGCAGCCAAAGGAAAATACTTAATGTAACTCAGATTTGCTCTTTAACTTTTGACTTTTCAAAGGTTAAAAGATAGTACAGACTGCCTTCCTGCTTTAGTATTTTAAATATTAAACATTTTTCTTGTGTTCTTTAATTGAACTTTGTCTTTAATGTACCTTTATAAACTAACCTATCCATTTGTATCTCCATGATGTGCCATTGTATACCCTGTAAGAATCCCAAAGACAGGACATCCCACTTTTATGATGTATTTGGAATAACTGACGCATTTTAACATAATCAATTAAGATAAGATAACCAACAGAGAGAGAGTCTGACAAGAGGAGACTGTTTTACAGAGACCAGGACATTCTAAGTGCATTGTCCCATATTGTGTAGTGAATTGAGTGTCCAGAGGGACTCTGAGTGTCCAGAGGGACTCCATCATCTTAACAGAAGCTGTACTTGGTGGTCTTTTCAGAAGACTTTTTTCCCCCCTCATCTTTATCATTATATTAATTTTCTCAAGACCTCTGGCTTGGTAAAGAGTCTTGAGTATTAGGCCTGATAAAACCCAACATACAGAGCACATGGTGGTTTCAGAGCACCGCATGCTGTGCCCTGGCTGGAAAGTGTCCACGTGCAGCTGGGTGGATAACCCTTGCCAGGTTATGCCAACCTTTAGAGCACTGATCCCTCGGCTCTGCCTTGTGCCTGTCATGGGTCTTATATCTCTAAAGGCTTCCATCATGAGGAAGGATGTTACCATTTAAGTGCTGGGATCAATATGTAGAGCAAAAAGCAGTCACTCGCCATTTTTCTGTACTCTCTTGAGGTTTCATAGGGTGCCAGCAAAGTCCACAGATCCTGATTTTGAACAAGAGGATTTGGGACAGCATTGGTGAGTGACTCTGTTCCTGGAGTAGGCACAGTGTATAAACTTTGCAGCTTTTGATGTGAAAATCCCATTTGAAAACAGAAATAAATTACAGAATTGTTCAGGTATAAATATGAACTCAAAAACAGGTGAAATGTTTCCTTGAGAGGTGCTTGGAGAGCCAGACTCTCCAGAGTGTGTCCAGCCCAACTGTGGGATTCGCTGTTTCCTTACTGGGGAAACTGGTGGTGTGGTCAGTGTCCTAGACCCTGCTCAAGCTCTTCGCTGGGGTAGATACAGTGGCCTGAGAACACTTTGGTTTGTAGCTTTGCTGAATGAAACTTCCAAACTAGTTTGGTCAGTCTGATGTAGATGTAAAAGATCTTTAAAATAACCGGGGAGGGGGTTGCCTTAAAGTCTTTTATCTAAATTTCCTGTTAAAGCATGATAAATATCCATTCTGCTACTGTATTGTACCTGAGACGTTCTGGCCTCCCATGCCTGGGAGAGATTTGGTGATGCTGAAGGCTTTATGAAGTAGTGAAATACTTTTAGCAGCTTTCTAAACGTCCCTGCTGGGCATGGGAGCTTTAGTGCGGACGCCAGGAGGTGGCCCACGACTTATGAAACACCTTAGGAGAAAATCAGCAACATGCATGTCAAATATTCCTGTTCCAACAAATGATTAGACAGAAGCCTTGCACAGCAAGATTTCACACATTCGAGTGGCACGTCTTATTAGGGTGTAGCAGACTTGTAACTTGATTTCATTGGCACTGAGACTTTATTTCCTCCTTTCTGAGGAGTGATCCATGTGAATAAGCTTAAGCTTACCTGGACGGTAAGGTAATTGGCGTCCCTAACTGCAGGGAGCAGCTTTACCAATATTTTTCTGAAATACAAAGTGGACCACATACTTCAGAGTTCTGTCCTCAAAAAATTGCTAACAGGTGGTTTTCTGGCAGCAGGGAGCAGGCCTGCATGCCTGGTTGGCTATAAAATGTGAACTTTGAATTGTGAAGACATTGAGAAGGGGGGGAAAATAGTAGCAATCATTAGGTCTATAACCGATAGGACAAATGCTTCCCTGAGGAGTCAGCAGCAGCGTTGTTGACACGCCTGGCACGGTGGAACATGCTGGTGAGCAATTTCCAGGGAACAGTTTCAGACAGTGCCAGGCCACCCTACAAAGGCAGGTAAAAGTTGAGAGTATCACACAGTCGTAAAAGTTCCAGTCTTCATATAATAATTAATGGCCTGTGGGGCCAGCGTGTCTGAGGGATGCATGAGCGTTGTGGTGTCATTCACCTGTGAGGGAGTGACGGTTCAGATGAGGCCAGAGAGCGGTGGCCTGGGGGGAGCCACTTAACCCTCTCAACTAACTCAGAGTGGACGGAGGGGAAAGCCCTCTGCTCAGATCAGGTCCCTCCAAAGGACGCTACAGAACAAGCCTTGGACAAGAAGCCATAAAAACTGGATTGATGCCACTGACAAATGAGGGACTAAAGGTCAAGGATGAGCTTTCTGCTTCCCTGAGGGATGGGAGATACCTTTGCCTCCATGGCAAGCCGTCTTTTCCTCCTCTTGGAGCTGAGCCCTCCACTTCCTCATCTCCATGCCTTTATTCTGCCATCCGTGGCTTGGCAGCAGGTAGTCACTGTCCACAGAGTATGTGTTCTTTAAGGATCGTGGCAGGGAGCAAGGAGGGAAGCAGGGAGGTTTGTTGGGGAGAGGGTGGCTCCCAGCAGCCCAGCTCCCATCTGCACAGGGTCACCTAGTGAGGGGTCCCTCCCCAGGCAGCAGTCCCCGACTCTGCTGTCACCTGAAAGGCTCCCAGGGCGTCTGCACCCTGTGCTGGCAGCTCAGACTCACATCTGCAGAAGAAAATAAGTGACACAACCGCAGGGATACATCAGATCCCCTCCCTGAATACACAGCAGGGAGGGGAATCAGCGTGAGCGCGGTCGTTTAAAAGACCGTCACTTCCACTTGTGGTTTTGTCTCCTTTCATCTGCTGTAGACACCGGAGGAGAAACATGCTGGCCTGCTGTCTCCAGTCCCTCTGAGTAATAATTCGTGTAACATCAAGGGCTCCCGCTGATAAAACTGGTGGCACTGCACAGCGGGAGCTCGAGGGGACACTGCGAGGCTGTCCCTCACCTCTCCTCCCTCTCTCTTTCCCAGGCACCTGTGCACTGAAGAAGCACCGGTGAAGGCGTGATCCATCCCAGTGGCACATGCAAATATGAAGTTCTTCTGGATAATCCCATTTTTCCTGCTGCAAGGTAGAGTCTTGGCTTAGAGGAGGATAGTGTGGGTGAAGTAGGTCACACGTGCTGAGGCTGTGCCTCTCCACAGGCTCTCACCCACACTAGGCTCAGCAGGGGGTGGAAGCTGCATGTACACGTGCAAGAGTTCCCAGCATTGTTGTAGGACCTTAGGAATGCCTCACTGGCTGAGGGCGAGTGCATTCGGATAGTATTAGGGCAAAGGCAGGCATTAAAGACCTGTTGCAATCTCTTTGACACCAAGGAGGATGGTTGACTCACGGACATTTGATTTTTTCCCCCAATATCAATGTATGCTGGGGGGAAACATACCCAACCTTCTGCACCTCTGCTGTGTGGAGGGATCCTTCAGCTGGTACTTTAAGGTTAGAGAGTCAAACTGGACAGACCTGGGCCCCAAACCCTGTGGTCCCCCAGAAACAGACATTGAAGGCAGTTCCTATTTCATCCAGCTGAAGCGGGACATTAAAGTATCTGTCCCCAGAGGCAAAGCAGAAGCCAGCAATGTGGCTCATCAAAGAGCCTCCTCTGCCGCTTGGAACAAACCAAGAGAGTAGTCTCCTGTCTCCCAGGAATGGCAGGAAGGGGCTAAGTGTGGGCCAGGCTGTGGGGCAGAGCTCAAGTCTAGGACAGGAGCTTACCATCATCTCTTCTCCAGGGGACAGCTACAGATACAGCTTCAAACAGAGCTCAGCACTGGTCGCAAGGGCAAGTCTAGCTGAGCTTCCCAGGACCCACCCAAAAGGATGTGCTAAGAAGTGCAGGTTAGGGAAAGTTCAGCTACGAGCCCAGGAGCCCAGAGAGAAGCTGGACTGGAGGCAGTTTGCTTCTTGAATGCCTTTTGCATTGTCATTCCCATCTGCCCTGTTACACTCTGTGTGTGTAGATGTCCTGTGCTTAGGGGGTGGCCAGACTCATATGGTGTTTTCTTCGCAGACACTGAAGCTTTTCTGATGAAAAATGCTAAATTCAAGCTGTGTTTACAAGCCAGCGCGGTGGATGGGAGTTTACTGCTGGAGGACTGTGATCCAGAGTCAGGTTTCCAGGACTGGTCTTGGCGAGGCGATTCTCTGCTGAACCACGGCACTCGGAGCTGCCTCTCCGTGGCGGGGGCCGACAGGGTGCAGATGAGTCCCTGCGACAGCACGGGCTCCACGAGCTGGGACTGCTCCAATTTGCTGCTCTATCCTCTGGGTAGCAGCCAGAGCTACCTGATGGCAAACAAGAAAGTAGTCGCTCTCAGTGATGCGACAGTCCTCAAGGCCCAATGGCAAGATGTCGCAGACAGGAGCATCTGCGAGGTGAAAGCAGGTAAGAGCTACAGACCCAGGGACTGGTGACACACACACACACACACACACACGCTGCTGGGGAATGTGGAAAGGCACAGTCAGCATCCTGGGATCTTTCCAACCCATAATGGGATAAGCAGCGTGAGCCAGGAACGCTCTCCGCTTCTCAGTGCATGAAATAAGGCTATGCCCTCGTGGCTACACTCTGCCTGGTGGGAGGGACGTGATGGGCAACCCTGGGGGCCAAGGGGAAGGCCATTTCTGGCCTGAAGTATTGCAGTGAGCAATCATTTCATCTTTCTGCTCTTTTCCTGCGCAGCTGAGGCAGAGCCAGACAGGTACTTCACCGCAGCACTTGTCAGCACACACACGAATGACCTCATGGCAAGCAACATCACCCTTCCGCTGGGTATGGATGAAGTAAAGCTGGAGGAGCTGCTCTGGTTCTTCCGCAGAGAAGACCGTAAGTCCCATTGACCTTCCTGGTTTGAGAGTGGAGAAATCGGGCTACAGAGTCCTTGGCTGTTAACCCTCCTGCCTGATGGAGATGCCCAAAGGAATTACCCCGGGAGGTGATTTACCCCAGAAATATAAACCCTCATTCTCACCTCCCCAAGAAGGCGGCCATGGGTGAAGACAGGCATGAGGCTTTGCTGAGACAGTGTCTCCTCCCAGAGAGGGTGTTCAGCCTCTTTCCACCTGCCAAGAGAGCAAAGGTCTGGGCTGACCAGTGATTTTGGCAGGGTGGAGGGAGCAGATCGATATGAGCGGGTCAGCGCCCCGAGATTCAACTTCAAAGCCACGAAAATCAAGGACGGAGCATCTGCTGCCGTCTGTGCTGCCCGTGTCCGAGGGCGAGTTCTACCTGCCTGAGCATGGCAGCAGAGAGAAAAACTGGTGGCAGCTGGGGGGGAGGCCCTTCTAACGGTGCTCCTGGTGGGATGCTGCCCCTCTCAGTCTTACTCCCACCCTGGGGCACAGCCGCTCTCAGCTCTCCAGCGAGGCTGAAGAGCCATGAAAGGCAGATGTGGTCAGCGTGAGACACAGAGCCTGGGGCAGGGGGCTGGGAGAGGCAGAAGGCAGTTGTGTAAATCAGTCCCTCGCCCAGGGAGGGAGAGTTGGCTGAGATTATCCCCAAAAACGTGAGCTGGGTCCTCTGCTCTGGGTGCTGAGCTGCACACCAGCACCTCTGCCCTCATCCTGTAGCCAAGCCATGGCACTCTGAGGTGGGGACCTTCAGGAGATGCCTGGCTGGGCTCTGCAGGTCACACTGCTCTGTGCAGGCTAACCTTGCCTCTTTGTGCTTTTCCTCCAGCGTCGACGTGGAATTACTCCGTCCTTGCGCTTTCCTTCGTGGCCATGATTTTGGGTCTTGTCCTCCTGTCCCTTAACATTGTGCGAAACAGGTGAGTCGGAAAAATTTGGGGCTCTTTTGGTGCATGGTGGTGCACTGAGACCTGCCCAGGCAGGGGTTTGGGCAGGGCAGGGCAGCGCGCTGAGACACAGGGCAGGAACAAGCCCTGGGTGATGGGGAGAAGAGCAAAGGTAAACTCCCTTTGAACTTTGAAGAGCAAAGGTAAACTCCCTTCATTGTCAAACCTTGCCTGACTCCCTGCTCTCCTCATGTGTCACTTGGAACAAGTGGCTTCTCGAGGCCCTGGATCCTCACTGGTAAAGCATCTACAACAGCTCTGCCCAGCCCAAGAGGGCTGTTGGGAGGGAAGTGACTTAAATGTGTGGGGTGAGGTGCTTTCCCATAAAGTACAAGGGAATATAGGGGCTCTGGAGCAGGACACCCCAGCCTTCCCCCGTCTGTGTTCCCACAATGTTCTCCTGGGCCATACTGCACAGCAGCCCTGCAGCTGGGGAACAACTCGCTGTCTTCTACAGCAAGAAAACTTACAGCTGCGCTGGAGCTTTCGTCTTAAAATGAGAGAAAAGGAGCTAACATTACAAACCTGCCATGCTCTCACCTGAGCGATGGCTTGCTGGGTGCTGCCTCCTCCCTTTGGGTGCTGTGGTCTTCTCTGAGTGCAAACCCCGCGGCTGTGAGCGCTCAAACATCTCACAGCACTTCACACGACACAGCACAGCTGGTGGGGTTTGCCCAGAAGCAGCTCATGTGTTCCCAGGGGATGCCAAGAGATGGATGTAACCACCACCGGGGCGGAGTGGGGATAGATGTCTGCCCCCAGACGTGGCCTGGGCTCGCTGCTTCACTCCTCAATTCCTTCTTATGCCTCCCC
Source organism: Tringa tobata (assembly GCA_033628505.1). NCBI lineage: Eukaryota > Metazoa > Chordata > Aves > Charadriiformes > Scolopacidae > Tringa > Tringa tobata. Next base: position 1,675,981 of record JAHREE010000293.1, read on the forward strand.
TGCAGGAAAAGGAAGATCCACACGTACGGAGAAGCAGAGGAAATGGCCCAGCAGGCTGAGCTGGAAGCCAAGCAAGCCCTGATGCCCGTGCAGGAATACAGCCCGGCCAAACCGCAAAAGCAGGAGCCGGTGCCCCAGGATCATAGATCAGGAGACGTGATGGTCCAGTGGAAGGACGGGACCGTCACCTCTCTGTACACAGAGAGGTCTGAGGATGACGTGTAACAGCAGCTGAAGTCAAACCATTTAGGCCTTAAGGAATGTATCGGAATGTCTCAATTCATAGTGATGGAAGTTTAAAAATGCAGTTTAGCCTGGGGAAACAAAAGAGAGGAAAAAAAAAGAAAGCAGCAGAGCTGCACCAAGTGGCTCTGGACTCGAGGCAAACCCGTGCCTCCCCCGTTTCAGCTCCCGGCTGGTCCTTACCCAGCTGCCTTCAGCCTTCTCTCCTGTGCCAGCATCACCCTCTCCCTCAGCTGCCACCTTCCTCCCCGCAACGGGTGGGAGCCGAGCTGGGGCGGGAGGTGGGAGATGGGGGGCTCTTCCTGCGGCCGGCCAGGGAACACACCCTCCTGTCCCGTCAGGAAAACAGCCACACTGAAGCAGAGGTGCTTTTGTTCTTTTCAGAAATCGCCTTTATTAAAATATTTTCCAAAGTGGTTGATCGAAAGCCCATGTTGAATCTCTCTCTCCGTCACTAAGGTCGTATATATATATTTATATGTATATATGTACAAATATACAGGTGGATATTTTACTCCATAGCGTGGCTGCAGCTCCAGGGAGAAGCAGAACGTTTGACCTGACACAGCAAAAGAAACGTA
>JAHREE010000293.1:1686802-1704799 GCA_033628505.1 Tringa tobata
GAGCGGGCACCAGCTCTGCACCAGAGCTCAGCCCCCAGCGTCGGGCAGCGCTGGCACCAGCACAGCACCCTTATCTTCCCCTTTCAATCTTCAGGGTGTTCACTCCGCCAAAGATTGCAGCTCGAGGCGAAGCGATCTATCTAATCACAGTTTAACCTTTTGCGAGTTTCTTTTTTTAAGGTGACATCATCTTGGCAAGGAGGAACGTAAGGAAAAGCTGTCTGTAGAATGGACTTGCCTTATAAGGGCCGTATCAAAAATAAAAGCTTGTATAACCAAGGGAAAGCTGGAGGAAAAACAGGGCTGGGAGCTCCAAGAAGAGCCCCTGAACCCACAAATATCTCCCTTGGCCATACAAGGTGCCCACAAAGAGGAGAAGGTATGAAGCATCCTTGGCTAGGGACGGGTCAAGTCCCCCAAAAGCTGGATGCAGAGTTTCCTCGTGGCATCCATGGGAGGAGGAAGGCAGCCGTGGAGGGCTGTACCCTCCTGCTGGTGTTTGGTGCCCAACTAGAGCCGCGGGGAGAAGGGACACGGTGTTTTAACTCGATGGCAGTACCTTGGGCTGGGAGAGCGCTTGGAAGGACACGATGGAAAAAATGGTACTAATGCAACTAATTAAGATTTTTTTTCTCTGCTAGGTTGTGCCAGTTGGCATTTTCACAGGAAAAGACACAAATAGATTTCAGCAGAACCCTTCCAACCATCTTTACTCAAAGAAATTACATCTGTATCTAATTCACAGGAGAATAATGTACTTTTGTGTGAACACTGCCTGCTGTTCCACTGCCAGGCCAAGAGACGCATCCCGAAAGGTGACCTGAATCTCCCATTCCCCATCCTCCAGCTACATACAGAAATTCCCCCGGGCATCCAGATTTCTCCAATCCTGACATTCGTTCTTAGCTTCATTTGGAGCCACCGTCTCCACAGTTTAGGGAAGCATCCTCTGAATTTGCCTGATTTGGGCAGAGCACTGGGCAGCCGAGCCGTTCCCCATCTCTGTGTTCCCATTTCACAAAATTCCATGAGCGCAAACCTTCACATGAGCCATTTTTCATGGCGCTGGATAAACTTCACGTATTTCTGGAGCAAGGGCAGCCTGTTTTCTTTCCTTACCCTCATTGAATTGTGTATTTTTCTCAAGTTTCTGGTTTAAAAGGAGAAGCTAATGTGATTTGACTGGATTTCAATTACAATATTTAACCATGACTAAGTCACTCAAGACTCTTCCCAAGCAAGGCTCCTGCAGAAGCAGTCGTTGGTCCTTCAGCTTTTATGGAAACAATCTCTTTTGTTGATTTATATAATATTTTAAGAATCCACACATGACTGCAGTTGAAAACAGGGCACTTCGGGAACGAGCTGCAGAAACGGTCCTACCCATCACACCAGGTACAGGGAGAAAACTGTGGTTGGGGTTTTACAAAATTTAAGCTGAAGGCGGTTTGGATCTTGCTGCATCTAATCTAAAGAGCTGAGATGATCGAGGGCGGAGATGTGTGGGTGAAGAGATAAACACTCCTGCTGTAAAGCCTTTGCCTTAGTACAGTGACAACCACGCTTATGATGGATGTCCATAAAATGAGATGAGCCACCAAGCTGGTCCTCTGAAGGTTTGTGCCAGGTGAGTGGTGCTGTCAGGGCTGGGGATGGAGCAGAAGATGGGTAAGTGTGAGCTGATCCCCCCCGAGTCCTTCGGTGGTCCAGTCTGGAGAGGAGAAGCTGTGACTGGGGTCTGGGATGCTGCTCAGTGGGCTTTCATCACGAGCTCCTCCAGCGCCTTCTCCCTCTGATTCCCACAAAGCAAAAGAACTTCTTTGATTTCATTTTGCTGGAACCCCATATCGTTAAACTGAGCTAACAAATGCAAGAATTCAGCTGCCTGGAGGAAGAAGGAAGAGAAAGGAGCGATGTTATCATGGACCTTTAAGGATGGATTTATCACAGAGCTGCAGCAGAAACGGTGTTGGGTGACGAGGCTGCAGCCAGAGGACCCGGGTGGGTTGTATTACTGCTGAAGGGCACTCCCGGTGCCACCGCTGCCAGCAGAGCAAGGGCACACACACACTGCTAGCCCTTAAAAGTGTGCCTTTATATCAACTTTTAAAGTAAGAAATACTTAACAAAGTCAGCCTCCAGCTTCACTTATTCCTTATAAAGCTTAATACGAATTCCACGCAAGCGTTTGCCTGCGTTATAAAGAGACCAGGGGAAGGCAGCGAGTAGAAGCTGGAATTAATTTGCCCTGCTTCCCCCCCTGGCTCAGGCTGGGCCCCAGCACCACAACATCTCCCAGAGCTGTGTCCTCACTAAATAACCCCCTGCCTGACACCGAGACCCAGGCGCCCTCACGCTGCCACAGCCCGAAGGAACGGTGGGCTGGGAATCCTACGCGCCATCGACATCACGTCAAACACCACCAACCCAAATTTCAAGCAGCTTTTCTCTTCACTACCCCCAGGAGAAGGTTGGTGATGGAGACCAACACCACGGTTCTTCTCCCTGGGGGGGTGAATGCACAGGGGGAACGGGGAGGGAGTGCTGGTGGGCTCGCGGTGGGGAATTCCCTGTGCAGGGGCTGAGTGAGCATCATGCTTGTACAGCGGGGTGAGAGGATGGAGCAAGTGTTCTTCCCCAGGTGTCCTTATGGTGACACTACCCCAAGGTCTGCAGCAAGTGCGGGCTCATCACTTGCAGGTCAATGGGTCTGACCTGCTGGGAAGCTGAGTGAGGGATGGTGGAGGCGCAGGGGAACATGCAGCCCACTGGAAAAGCGAGCTCAGAAGACGTAGCACAAAGGGCTGGGCCGTGCTGCCCCACTCTGACCTTTTTCTCCGAGTACTGGAACATTTCCATGGCTTCCTCCACCTGCCCTTCCTCATAGCCCTGCTTCAGCAGCCGGTCGCAGGCACCCAGGTAGCTCAGGAACTGCAAAAGAAGACAACCAGGGTTAATCCAACCTCATAGACATGGGGTGGAAGTGCATTCAGGAGCCCACCTTGCCACCTTCCAAGGACATGCTCGTGGGGAGGACCTGGGCCACGACTGTCCTCTCCCATCTGATCATCAGCCAGGGTGGTCTGTCCATCAGCAGGACTCCCACCACGAGAAGACATCTCGGTCCTCCCTACTCTCCCAGGGTGGGAACAGGAACAAGGCGGAGGGAGGACAAGGAGCAAACCAAACATCTGAACCATCTGAGATACAAAGTGATGACCTCTCCAGGCTGGAGGGTGAAGCAGAGCCTGTCCCCATGAGATGTCTACCCCCGGCCAACCCGGCATCCCTTTGATGAGCCGGGGTCCGGGCGCCCGAGGGTTCGCTCCAGGGTCCGAGCACAAAACCCACCCCAAGGGAGACCCGTGTGCTGTCATTACTGAAAGTAAACAGTTATTTTTGGCTTTCCTCGTTGTTCTTGGAGTGCTGACAGCACTATTCCCAGCGGTACCTTTTAAATACCACCAGAATCATTCACTGTCCAAAAACATATGGGACAGACAATAATAAATGAGCTATACAATAGCAGGGGGAATAAAAACATCCCACGGGTCTCCTCGAAGCCACGCCGTCCTCATCCAAGGAGAAGCTGATTCATGTCTCCCCAGATCCACCAGCGCACAGACCTCCACCCTCCCCAGCACCACCCTAGCCAAGGAGAAGGATTCAGTAAAAGACCATAAAACACACGAAAAAGCCAAAAAAGTCCCTCAAACTGAGCTGATCGTTTGGCCAAAGAGCAGAGTAAGGATTTTAAGAAATGTCAGCCTGAAGGAGGGGCTTCTTAACTCAAAAATGAGATATTCATTGGTCATTGGCATTCGTAATCTGTTTTTATTCTCCTCATTACTTTACTAACTGAACCCCCCAGATCTCTGCTGTATTTTCTCACCCTGTGGCAGCAGGGACAGCTGCTCCCAGCAGAACACAGCCAGTCCTGGCAGACTCTTCAAGCCCAGCATGAAATCAGGGCCATTGTCAACTCAGTGATTTTTATCATTAAAAAATAATTTTTTATATATATATATCCTCAAGACTAAACAAAATCAGTTTTTTAAATATTATGACCTGCTAATGCCTTGGGTCTGGTACCAGCCCCACCACTCGCTGGGGAGGAGGAGGAGGTACCACTGTCCTCTGGAAGCTCCTTCTCCCCTTGTAGCTCTCAAGGAGGCTCCTCGTTACACTTAGATGTGAAGTTTCTCCAGCGCAGGGACCCCTGGAAAGCTTCGCTACATGGCCAACCCCACCACCTCACCACAAACTGCTGGTGCGGGAAGAGACCTCCAGGCTCTGGTAGATCAGTAACCTGCTGATTTGTCTCTTCCCTTGTTTGCTGCTGCTTGATGTTCTGCACAGCAATGCAGCTTTTCACATCAAAGACAAGCCTGTGCAGTGACATCAGGGAAATCCTTCCTCCAGTTTTATCTTCCATGTCCCTGTACCACTTTGGCTGATGCCCATCAGAAAGGCCCGTCCCCATGAGGTGGAGCTTCAAGTGCTCCAACAACTGGCTGTTGAAGAAGAGCAAAGCCTTACCACCAACCATTTCACTGACCTGCCTGGAGCATGGACTAGAAGTCACTAGCTTGGAAAAAACCACCAGCAAACACCACCGAAGACCCAAATGCTGATTTCGTCATGGACAGGATAAACATCTTCCCAGTCTTGCAGCAGGGTTCAAGCCAGGGACAGACAAACCCAGTGGGCACTACCCTTCGGGTGCTGAGCTTCCAGGGAAAGAGGGTCTCCAAGGGTGACAGCAAGACCCCAGCCAGCACCGCGGGAGACAGCCCTGCTCAACTCACTGCTGCAAATGTCACCACTGAGAATGCAACTTCTACAAGTGTTGGAGAGGCTCGGTGAGCCACCACCGGTGGTGACAGCTGATGCAAGGTTTGTAGGAAGCACTGAAGATCTAGATTGTTGCTCGGGAGAAGACAGCAAGCTCTTGCAGAGGAGGAAGGGAGCAGGAGCACACTACAGAAGCACATGTATTATTGATTTTACAAGAGTCCATCAGTCCATAGGAAGAGACTCCCCATCTGTGCTTGGCCAGGAGGTGGCTGACGCAGTGGGCTATGTCCCACGCTGAACAACCAGCTCTGAACCCCATGCTTACAGCTATTTGGGGAGATGGATGCTCACCAGCTGCAGCCATTTGTTGCTTCTCAGCTCACACGGATATCAAGAGCTCCATGGATCGAAGATACATTTTTTGATCCATCAGTGATCATTGATCAAGGTGCAACGATGCATTTTTGGTTCAACCCTTGCCCACGACATCCTAGATGACGAACCTCTGGCCTGCTAGGGTAACTAACCCTGCTTGAGCCTTTTACAGAGGTTCTTCCACCAAAATTGAGAAGGCATCGCCTCTTTAAGGCAGCAGACTTGCTGTCTCCAACAAGATGGGCTCTGCCAGTTTGAGTTGACACTGCAAAGAAATTGAGCAATTTTTGGCTACCATCTGGTACTACAATCAATCTTCATGGTGGAAGCTGTCATCGGCACTCACTGAAACCCTGCGTGACACCAGCAAGCAATGAAGAGCACCCACAGCTCTTGTTTTCCACTTGAGTTGAAACATATTTTCCAGGAAGGTTTATCCTAATTTGACAGTTTTGTACTTGCAAGAGATGCACAAATGGCTAGGCTTTACATTTTATCTTGGCTGTGTTGGGCGTAACTGGGAAAGATGGGAACTGCTGGTGAAGGAGGTGCAGGACATAAGGTTGACCTTGTATTTTGGTGCATTAATCTCCTCTCCAAGGGAATGGGAGTCCCTGTTTTTACATGGAAGGGAGCAGACTGTACCCATTTCCATCCTTAATAAGATGAACTGCTTCTTCACACTGAAGCCAGCAGTTGCTACAGGACACACTTACACAGCTCTGTGCGAAGAACATGGGCTGGGCTCTGCCCATCTCCCTCTGCATAGAGGAAACCTTTATGAATTGAAGAAATAAAGCTTCCCTTCCCACCTTGGCTTGCAGCAACGCTTGCCTGGAACACCAGCGAGGGTCTGGGGAGGCTGGTCCAGCCAAGGGTGACTCAGGAGGGAGCCAGAAGCTGCAGGATGACTCAGCCGCGGAACGGCTTCGTGTGCCGACCAGACAGGTAAGAGCTGGCCCACGCAGCACAGGCAGCTCCCCGGGAGGACAGGATGGAGACTGGCACCCAACAGTGGCTGCTCGGTGCCATGTCTGCTCACAGGGGTCTGCTCCTGCTCCCTGCTACGACAGCCCGCTGGAACAGCCCTCTTGCTAAGCTGCAAGAAGCCCCTTCTCTCTCTGCAAGAGCTACTTGGATAGTTTAGCCCTACCAAATCCTCTGCTGGGATGAGCAGGTCCAGCCCCAAGCTTGCCAAGCCCAAGGGTCAAAGCCAGCAGCATCCCTCATGGCACGGATGCTCCAAGCCCACCTGGACCACGAACGGTTCATCTGGACAAGCAGAGACCTAAGGAATCAGGTTGCAGCACAGGAGGCTGTGATGTAACTCAGGTATCAGGGGTAAGACGAGGTCGTATGCTAATTATTTTCAATAAATTCCAGATTATTACAAAAGGTTCCTCAAGAAAAGAGCTCTGGGACCCAGCTGCAATGCTTTCATGGAGTCCCTGGTTGCTCCAGCATGGGGAGCTTGTGTTTTGGAGAGAGCCCAGACAAATCCCTGAGGTATTTGTCCAGTCCCGCTCTGACAGGATGAGCCATGGCAATAATCATATGAATCTAACAGCCGGGAAAAAGCGATGTGCAAAAAGTTTCCATATACGGGGGCAAAATTTGTACTTCAAAAGGACACCATGCTCCACACAAGAGATGGAACAGATAACGTTACCCGCCCGTTATTACTCGCTGAAAAGCTGAGGGCGACTCATTGCTATTTTATTACAGCAAAAGTGCAGACGTGTGACCTCATGGAAAACCCTCTCAACTGCGCTCTGATACCAAAGTGGGAAACCCAAGGCCAGCAGAAGTCCACCCCAAGCAAGACAGCCATCCCTTTTCTCCACGAAAATCAATTTTTTCTTTACCGAAAGCTTTCCGCAGCACCGTGCCAGTTCCACCAACCTGACTTAAGCTTTGCTTTCCAGTCTTCTGGAGGGTGAGGATGGCTTTGCGGGTGGGGTAGCCCAAGGCTGTAACGGGCTCGATGAGGTCTCGCTCCTCCTGGCTCAGCGCCGAGAGCAGGTCAGCCGCCGAATCCGGCTGGGATCTGTGGGAACTGAGGGGTCGCGCAGGCGTGGAGGCCGGCGTGGAGGCAGGGGGAAGGCAGGCGTAAGGGCTGAGGGACTGCAAGAAAAAATAAACAGCAGACTCACAAAATGATGTTAGACACCCCAGGCTGAAGCAATTCTTTCGAAAGCCAGCAGTTACCTTGCTCCTTCCAGAAAAGGAGAATTCCCGTATGTGGAACAAACCCCCTTGGGCATCAAAGGAGACTGGATCTAATTAAATCCAGGCTCAGCTATAGATACAGATCACAGAAAGCAGTGCTCAGGAGGGTTCAGGGGGCAAAGCCAGCAAAAGCAGGTTCCTTTCCCTGGGAATCCCCGTCACGTCTCCACCAAGAGATGCCACACTCATCCTCGACCAACCAAGCGAGAGGCAGCACCGCCCCACGCCGCAGGAGGATGCTCCCCTGATGCCCCGTTTTTGCCCGTGGTGTTGATGAGCTGTATTTAGGTTCCTCTTACAAATCCACCTCCAGAAATGACCTTGCACATAGAAATGCTTCTCTGAGCGTGAGGCTTTAGTTTTTGGCAGGATCCCTTTGTAACAGCAGCCGAGCAGGGTGGGCAATGGATTAGTAATTAGTTGCAACAGCTGTTTAGTGTATAAATACACACGGGCATTTAATCTTTCCTTAATTACCCTACAGTTAATGCAGCTATGTATAAATAACCTGGCCTTTCATGTGTCCAGTGTTTTTTTAATTGCGGGTTTTCAGTAACTCATCTCCTAAATCTCTTGAGTAGTTGGATAAGATGTGATTTCTTAAAAAAAAACCACGGTGCAATTCCAATTTAAGGTGACGAAGCAATATTTACTCCCTCATTTCACACCGCTGTCTCTACCACTGATTGGTCTTTCTAGGAGGATTATGAAGTCTAAAGTTTCCTAGAAAAGACCTGAAAGGGGGCATTTCCCCATAAACTCTTGTTTATCTCTGTTAGAGGGGGGAAAAATGGAAAGGAAAGATGGGGAAAAAAAACCTTATTTCAATTTTTTTTTAATGTTTCAACTGAAAATCAAACAAGATGCCTTGCTTGTTGGGAAAAACAGGGATGTTTTGGTTAGCACCAAACTTACAAAAACTAGTCAGCAATTTCTCATGGGTTCAGTCTCCCCAAAGCCCCACTTTGGTTCCAGACTTCAGCAAACGGGACGGATTCAACGCCCTCCACCCCCACTCCTCTCTCAGCGACAAGGGCTACCAGAAGAAAACAGCTCACCGGCACCGTGGGTTTGTGCTGTTTGATCGGGGGGATGGACGTGGCCACGGATGGAGGAGTTGTCACCAAGGTCTCCAGGCGGGACGCATCCAGGGCTGGCTCGTAGGTGAGGCTGCAGCTGGTGCGGGGGCGCTGGGGGAGCGGCCGTGGCACGGGGACCCCTCTGCTCTCCCCCACGGCTCTGTTCAAAGGATGCACCAAAGCAGCCAGTTTCCTCCTGGCCGCTTCCAGCTCGTTCTTCATGTTGTTAAATATCACCATGGATCTTCTCTGCTTGCCCTGGTCCGGGTTGGCTGGGCTGTGTTGGTTGTTCTCCGGTGGGGGCTCCAGCAAGCCTGGAGACGTCTTTGGTCTGGTCTGGTAAAAGCCAGGACGCAGAGGGACACCTCTCCCAGCGTTTCTCCTCCTGGAAACCTTTTCATCCTTGTTGTTCTCTTCCCAGGAGGTTGAGGAATATTCATCATCCTCCGAGTACTCATCCTCCTCTGAGTGCCAGGTCTCACTCTCGGTGTCGGACAAGGCTCCCCTGCCCTTGCTGTGCCCGTAGCTGCCGTCGGCAGCGCTCAGGCTGATGCAGCGCCGCACCGCACCGTCCCGGGCTCTCCCCCCATAGCTGTCAGCGGGGTCCACCAGCAGCAGCCAGCACGGAGGAGCCGTGGGGACGACTTCGGAGGTGACGCGATGCCGGGAGGTTTGCTGCTGAGAGGCCACCTCCACCCAGTAGAGCACTTTTCTTTCCAGCGAGAAGTCATGCTACGGAAGAGCAAGAAGCGGCTGGTGAGGGCGTCTGAAACCAAGACCAAGCAAACCACGTCCTTCACGAGGGGACCTTAAAGGCTGCATCCTTCCCATATTGGCTGCTATCTCCTTGGGCATCGGGGCTGGCTGCGGGCACCTGGGCTGTAGGACTGGGCAGTGCCAGCCTCATCCCTATAGGGAATCCCCACATTTATACTTGAAAAAAACCTGGCTACAAAGCTATTACTATTTTGAGTTATACCTACAATTCTTTTGATAGGTGTCTTATGCTCAGAGGTGGTTTTGTGTCAGTTTGGCAGCTGTGGAAGGGGACAGCACCTGTTAGTGGCACCTGGGAGAGCCACATCAGGGGCTCAGGAGCCACCAAGGCGGGAGATGCCACCTCGGGCAGAGGCAGAACCAGTGTGGGAGTCTCTGGCAGTGCTGGGGGCTCGGCTGGTCCCAGAACAGAGTCGTCATTTCCACGTACTCCAGCTTAAAATATAAGCACGTTTGAGACTGAAATCTGAGGGTTTTCCTGGAATAAACAAGCCCTGCCTGTCCCAGAGCTCTCCAAACAAGGCCTCCTCTGGACGGGCAGGCAAGAACATTCACAGCCCAGGAATGCTGTTTTCGCTGCTCCCTTCCACTTGTCAGCCACGGACCCAAACCAGCCTCCCCGAGGAAAACAAGGCCACATGCCTCGAGAAGGATCAGCCTGGACCACCAGTGCAATCACTCAGCCTCCACGGGGAGCACTGACGTGTCCCCAACCAGGGAGAAACCCAGGTCTGGGGGTTTCCTGGGACAGGATGGGAAGGTGGACCACCACAGCTAGTCCGTGGGGATGCTCACCATCACCTGCCTTTACACGGGTGGCAAAAAACATATGCATTGATATTTCCTTTGGAGAAAGCACTTAAAATGAACAACCCAGTAACTCTTCAGGTTAAACATGTCCTGCAGATTTGGGATCTGTCATTTTTGGAGGAGGGATGAGCAAGGCTGAACTAGGGAAAAGGCAGATGTGGGGTTTCCTGCTGGTTCACCCATCACCAGGAGCGAGCAGGGGCTGGTTGGGAACACCCCAATTGCCTTCCCCCCATGAAGTGCACTGACCCCATCTATGGGTGAGACTACTTCAGGCTGAACATGCAAAGTATTTCTGAAATCGTCCTAGACTGGAGCTGTGCTCACTCCACCCGTCAGCCAGGAGAGCTGACTCCATGCCTGCTGTTGTACAGGGAAAGGCTTCCTACCCACTCCCAGAGCACAGAGAGCTCCTTCCAATCCCTGTGCCAGGGGTTAAAATTGTTGACAAAGCTGTTATAGCAACAGGTGTAGATTCAAAAGCAGTTTAGGATTGAGCAATGTGGAAAGTCATAAAGTGCCACAGAATATTATATATATATGTTATACATATATGTGCCAGCACAGGTGGTATTGCTTGCTTACATCTGTTAGATTAATAAATATTATTAATAAATGAGATGGTGATGATTCCAGACTAGAAAACAATCCCAGAGCAGAGACTGAGGTTTGTTATTCTACCCCAGAAAGACCCAGCCCTCCTGCTTGAATGGGATTTAAAATAAATCAATCCTAAACCTACCCCTTCCTCACTCTCACCCACCCAAACACCACAAATTGTCCTCACCTTCTCCCACTCCTGCAAACCAGCCAATTAAGAGGAGATCAATTAGGAGGAGGGTTTCCCTTCCCTTCTTTCACATGAAAAGGCAAACACTGCTGTCTTCCCTTTGAGCATCCCCTTAGAAATGAATCTGGGCAATGACATAAGCAGAGGGGACTCACCATGGTGCTCATGAGGATGTCGGTGCAGTCGGGGAGCTCGATGGCCGGGGTGGTGATTAAAGCATTTTCTCCCCCCGAGTCCCCGTCGAGGCTCCTGGCCATCCGGAAGGGAACCTCGTCCAGGTAGCTCATGGCCCCTGCCTGATTTTTTGCTGTCAGAGGAAAGGATGAAACAAAACTGTAAAAGGCAGGAGTAGCACCTTTTTGGTTGGGTGGAAGGAGAGAAAGATGAGCTATTTCAAGTGATGCGGGTAAAAGGAACACAGTCCTTGGAGTACCACCAGCTGGGTAAAAACCGCTGCGTGCAATGCCCACATTTGCAAAATGTTAATTGCTGATACCAGGAAGATTTCTCTGAACTAACCTTTGCTATTCTGAGCTTCGGCCAGCAGGACCTGACCGAGCTTACGGCTTCATTTGGCAGAGATCCTGAGCGTTTTTCTCCTCCACTTCCACCTCCGTGCATACCCCGCTGCTTTCCATCCCTCCTCCTGCCCATGGCACGCTCCCTTTCCCAAACTGGGGACAGCCCTAGCCCTTTTCCCAGCTACAGAGGCAGAAATTGCAGCCAAGGAGGACACCTCGCAGGTCTCCTCTCTCCGTGTGACCTGAGAGCACTCGTGGTCACGGAGCTCATGCAGGTGGCCACGTGCTGCTAAAGCCACCACACGGAGCAGCCCGGGGGGGAGCTGGGGCCAGGGTATCCCCTCCAGCACCAACGCAGCTTACCCTGAGCCAAACAAGGAGGCTGGGGCATCAGGCAAGCTTCGGTGTCAGAGGGATGACAAACGAGCCATTTTAAGGCCAGATTAGCTTTTAAGAACCATCTATTTCAGCGCAGTGATTTTTTTAGATCAGGAATAGCAGGGGAGAGACAAATTTCTGATGAACTACGAATGGTGGCACGGAAAATATGACTGCAATAGCAGAGCCATCAGTTCTGTATAAATGACTCAATTTAGGAAAAAAAACCCACTACTTGCTGCATGAAGCCCCGAGTCCCCCCAGCTTCCTGATGACGACAGTGTGCAAAATAATTTCCTTTATATATTGTTAACTGGCAAGAGGTGATGATCAGTAACCCAAGTTCTCGTGCCTGTTCACCCCAAAGCAGCGTCCCTCAGCAGCCACTCTCAGGACACACACCATAAATACTTGCTGTGACATAGAATCATAGACCCATAGAACGGTTAGAGTTGGAAGGGACCTTAAAGATCATCGAGTTCCAACCCCCCTGCCCTGGGCAGGGACACCTCCCACCAGACCAGGTTGCTCAAAGCCCCATCCACCCTGGCCTCAAACACTTCCAGGGATGGGGCAGCCACAACTTCCCTGGGCAACCTGTTCCAGTGTCTCACCACCCTCACAGCAAAGAATTTCTTTCTGGTGTCTAATCTAAATCTCCCCTCTGTGATCCACAAGTGTTTTTACCAATTATTTTTTTCCCCTTTAAAAAGAAATGGCTTCTAGGACAGTGAGGATAAAGACTCCACCAAAAAAAAAAAAAAAAAAAAGAAAGCAGGTGAACGTATACAAGGAAGAAAAAGCTGCCTGTTTAATGCAAAAATAAGAGTCTATAGTGGGAAATGACATTCAAGGGAGTTTCTTCAGTGAGCAAAGGTCTAACAAAGTGCTTCCAGGCCACAAAGAGCAACAGGCACAATTGCTGGGTGCAACTTAGTCACTCTTATCAGAATTACAGAAGAGCTGCTGCTCTCCTGCTTACACCAGGAGCCTTTAATACCCGGGGCTGTAGCACAGCAGAGCCCCTAACCAGCTTTGCGGCTCCCGCACATGTTCTGCCCCGAACACGCCACACAGGCAACGTGTCGGGAGCCCGCACGGAGCCAGGCCATCTGCTCCCCAGCCTAAGAGGGCTCAGCACAGGCTACAATCCACCTCGCGTGGATCCACAACGCATCAAAACATCCCCAAGCGAAGCTGCCTTCCCCCAGCTCCTCCATGGGGCCGCCTGCAAGAGGGACCGACCCTCCTCGCGGCTCAGGCTGTAAATCAGCCCTTCCCAAAAAACACTATTTAGAAAAAAAACAGGAGTACAGTTGGAGCGAGGAGTGATGACAACGGAAACTCTACTAGACATGAATAAAAGAGTGATAAACACCAACTTACACCAGAAAGGGTTCTGACTTCATCAGCTCCACGCCAGCCCTGCCCCTTTCGCATCAAAGACACAGGTTGGCAAACGAACAAACTCCTATCAGGAAGAGGATGTGCCTAAAAAGCAGGAGAAACCTGAACTGCGCTGGGACCAGGGAAGGAATAGGAGGCAAATGAGTCTCAGAAATTCACAGCCAACCCCCCTTTTCTTCTGGGTTATATTAATACTATACTCAGAAATACTATACTCAGACAAGTTCGCATCTTTAATCTGAACACACGACGTTTTTTTACGAATTAATACCCTGTCTCCACGTAGTTTATGAGTTAAGATTATAAACGTTCCTCTTCCATCCAGGGCTTCAACATCTTTCTCACTAAAAATATAAAACATTTTAATGCAGATGTCATTAGACAAGAGCAAACGTGTAAAAACCACAGAAAGCTAGAGACTGAAGTGTACCTAAACATACATCACTCACTGGCATTTCCAAGTCCTATTTTTATTAAGTTATATAAAGTAAGTTATACTTATATTAAGTTGTCCTTACCGTCAGACGGAATCATGGAGCTCTTCTCGCGGCGCAGGGAGAACGGGGCTGCTTCTACGCCGACGGCTTCTCTGCTGCTCAGTTCTTTAAATTCCTGCAGCGTCAGACAAGCATCTGACTTTGACAGTTTTAAGATTACGATAGCTTAAGCGGTTAGTCTGTGTCATCAGACATGCCGATGGGATAAGGAGCCTAACTATTTAAGCAGAGCATCCTCCGGTCACTAAGCTTCCTGAAGAGCAAGCGCCGTTTTCTGCAGTTGTTTTTGGGCTATTTGAACTTTTGCAAGAACTGCAAACTTCTGCACCCAGATTAATTCTAACTCTATCAAAAATGAGCAGTGCGTGTGCTCTCGCCAACAGAAATCAACGCAAAGCTTCAGCCAAGAAACCGTTAACGTGACACGTAAGGCCCAAGTGCTGAATTCAGGCAATGACCTGTTGCCTCCTCCATGAATTACACAATGTTGTGACGCGAGGAGGTGAGGAATTGGAGAGATTAAATCCATTCCCACATATCAGGGCTAAGCAAGAATAACGACTGCAGCTCTGGGAGGATGCCACGACTGACCAGCAAAGCTCCAAACCCTCTTCCAAGCAAACTGCCCAGAAGGCAGAAGGCTCAGAAATCCAATGCCTCTGTCACCTCATAGGAGGGAGAAGCTGCTTCACACAAACCTTTTCCCAGCATTTCTCTCCACGTTGGGAGTCATTTTTGATGCCCAGTATTAGAAATCTCTCCCTTGGAGTAAAAATGCTTAAACAAACAAAAAAAATATCCATTTTTCTCTGTTTATTCTGTACAAAAAAAACCTTACAAAATAGAACTGTGTTTTTTAATCAAATATTATATACATGATCCACCCCTCCACAAAAATAGCTATATAGGCAAAACCAGTTACAGTAAGTTAGACTCCAGATGTTATTGTTTTTTTCCAGCAGGCTTATTCATCACATTTATATGTATTCAGATGGCTGTCTGACCTATTTCACCACAACTGTGAATTTTTTCCATGTTGTGGTACCAGTTTTAGTCCACAGAAGCAAAATGTCAACAGCTGCTTTAATCAACCTTGAAAAACCCTGTCTTGTTTGTACTTCAGAATTTGTTTAAACTTGTAATAGGTTTGTTTCTACACACAAAAATACAGGAACTATTTTGACCGATGCTTGACATGCTTCATTTAAGAAGAAAAACATGTTTACTAATGATCTCTTTTTTTTTTAAACTTATTTCTGGAAATTTCATCATCTGGATTTAGGCTCATAAAGATAAAAGCCACTAAAAATAGGATGTTAATACTGGCACAAATACCCTTGTCAGCAATGTTTCTTCGGTAAATTTGAGATTTGTTAACAAAAACTCACAGCAGGATTGTAATTCCGTCCCGCGAGAGGCCGAGCAGCTTCGGGCTTGCTCAGATACCTCCCCACAGAGTCAGATGGCACCAACATTTCTTACACTTTTCTTCAAGACATTCCACTATCTGGCTACCGAAACAGAGGATGAGACTTCCTCTTCGAACCCTCTCGTATTTACACACGTAACTGTAACGAAACATTCCTCCGACATTAAAATAACTTATTACTAAATTATCTGACAGCCGTGGCCCAAGTGTCGTTAGTGGGGAGACTTGGAAGAACCCATCCTGGGGGGATGCAGCTTCCGTCGGGGTGATCAGCTGGCACCAAGTACTGATCCCATTCGTGCCTTTAACAGAGAAAGCGTTGTTTGAGAGGAGAGCTGGTAGGAGTTTGGTAACAAGATTTATTAGATACCCACACAGGTATTTTTCCATACTGATCAATACACAAAACACTGTAAAACGTACTCCAAAACTCGTTTTCAATACAGAAATATGAAAATTATATGTACTATTCTATTAAATGGAATGGTTACGCATTGAAGTGCACTCTGCCTCACAGAGGCATCTCTATCAAGCGAGAAGCTTGATCCTTAGCTGAAAAAAAAACAGGCCAATTCATTGCATAACCATATTTGGGAGTTAATGAACCAAAAGGGACCATAATTTTACAATCTCAACAAACAATACTTGTCATTTTTGATCACACAATAAAGACCTTGTTTAGTTTTACCTGATCTGGATCAGAGCTGCCACAGAATGCTCAGCCTGTAAGTAATACTCTCTGAAGGGCTGCAATAGATGGGCTAGAGGAAATTCATCTGTTAAAACACAAACAGAGAAATCATTCAATGAACCAGAAAGATCTTCAATTCTAGTAAGTCTTAGAAGCCTCAAATTTGCCAGCTATAACCTGAAATCCCTTCCCCATGTAATAGATGAAGGACTATTTAGATGTTTTGCATGTTTCCTCATCCTGAGCTGTCAGAGGCAAGTCAAGACTAGCAAAATTTTTCCTGCCTCCATCCTCTAAACAAGGGGAACATATGGACGCTGAATCTTCACAGACTACCCGAGTTGCACTTACCAAGTCACCAGACTAAAACATCTGTTGGGTGCTGGAAGTCTTCAATCTATGCTGTTTATTCTCACTTCAGCTTAATCTACAATCTCTTCTTGCAAAACACTATGAAATTGACTTGAAATACACTGCAGTGTATACACTGCAAGAGCTAATACATTGAAGAGCTACACACATCTTACATCACATGTGTTAACAGCACACTACATCTCTTCCTCAGAGCATAAATTACTCCAGTGGGTGATTTCTTTCTCAACTGTTTTTGCGCCTGCATTTTAAACCCAGTGTCTGTGAGACAGAGGCGCAGTGTGGAAAAACACTGGGAATTACAGCAGAATTTACCTGGATCCCCAAACAGCTTGGAGTCAATTTCGAGTTTCTGCTGTAGCAGTTTTTCCCTTTCCTTCTTCTGTTTCTTTTCCATTTCTCTCTTCCTTTCCTCCTCCTGTTCTCCCTCCAACATCACCCTTAATGCTCTCTCCTCGGCTTCATACAGCTCGGTGCGATTTTTGAGCAACGTTTTGAGGCTCTCCACCTGACTTTCAAATGCTTCGTCTGCTGAGGGGGGTGGACAAACACCTAAACAGAAAGAGAATTCATTTTAAATTTTCAAATTCAGAAGGGGCTCTATTATCAGACTTGAAAGTGGAGCTGGCAAAAATCTTGGAGCTTAACCTGGCTAACAACTATCTTACTGGAATAATTCTTCTATCAAAAAAGAGCTTAGAAATGTAGGAACACAACCACTGTAATCAGCATTTTATAGCTATTCCTGCATAACAACGTAACTAAAATCACTAACAAAGGAGCAGCTTTTTCAAGCTGTACCTTCTTAGTCAAGCTCAGGATATACCCATCATCTTATTTCCTGTGCGTGCAATTAAAAAAGTTTGGTAAAAATCTCGTAATTAACCTTTCCTGGCAGCTGCCTCTTTCCTCAGTTTCCGAAGCTTTTCTAACGCGCGCAGAATGTCCACCATCCTCTTTGTGTCTGCTTGTTTCTTCCGTACTTCAGACAAGACGCTGTCTGCAGCAGCCTTCAGTTCTTGTTCCTATGAAAGAAAGACAAAAAACAGACACGACGTGTGAAACATCCCACATAGACAAGAATGAAATAGTACTTTCAAAAAGATCAGCAAAGCACTGGAGATCAGAGTAATTTTCCTAGGGACACAGCCGTAGTAAGTTCAGTCAACCATCCAACCTTGCCTTTTTGTGATAAAGCTAAAACATGACAGATTTCAGTAAGTAATAAAGAAAAAAGCCGAGCAACTCATAAATTTGGAGCAAAAGGCGAATGAATTAAAAAAGCCTGATAACCTTTAACCACAGAAAGTTAGGAAAACCATACAATAAACATAAACCATCCTGATTATACAGCTCAATAATTAAAGACCATTAACATGCCCCAGCCCAAACACAAAACCTTTCCCAACAGCTGCTCCACACCATCCCAGTAGCAGACCTACCACCAGCAGAAGGGTAGCTCTTCAGCCAACACAAAAGTGCCTACTGCACTTCTCAGCAAGCCTAATTTGGAGTGGTTTGGCTTTTCGGGTTTCTTTTTCTGCTTCTGAGCCGTTTTACTGAAACGGGGCTGACCATTGATGGGGAGCTGTGAGCAGAATGGGGCAGGTTGACATATTGGGACCAGAGAGAAAGACCTCCACGCACAACCAAGCATTCAGAAACCACTTAAACAACAACTGTTGAGGCCTAGGACAGAAGCGTGGCAAAGCTGAGATGCCCACCAAGGCTTTTAGGGAAGAAGCAGGGCTGCAGGCCTTGGAAACAGCGTGTCTCCAAGCAAGGCCAAACCCGTGCAGCACCCAGGTGGCACCTACTGAACCGTGAGGGGCCAAAGCCAAATGG
>JAHREE010000293.1:1708821-1730619 GCA_033628505.1 Tringa tobata
CCGGTGCCGCCCGTCCGCAGCGCCCCCTCGCGGCCCGGAGGCCCCGCTCGCGCGGAACAGCGCCTACGACCTTCAGAGAGAGCCGCTTAAAAAAGAAAGAAAGAAAGAAAAACCCTCAAAAGCTCAAAACTACCCATAAAATTTCAAATTTCGTCAGGGATGACAACTCTCCGCTGCTTGAATATTCGCTTTGTTTTATTCAAACGCCAGAGGTGAAGTACAAACTGTAGTTACACAGCGGTTTTGTTTCCTTAAAAACAGTTCTCAGTTACATAATTCCAAACAACTTTCAAAACTAAGTTGTTGAACAGTTTTGCCTAAAACGTTGGGTTTGCGTTTTTCAATCTATTTAAAAAAGGATTTGAATTAAAGGATTCAGAATTAAAAGCAGTTATATTTCTTTCACTCTACAAAAAGGAAAGCGAGGATGCAGTTACAGATAGTTCTCCAAAGATTCCCGTTTTGAGGGGAACTAAGATTCTCCTAGAAATAGCCTCAGCTCTGAAGACAGCTTTTTCTGAACCATTAGTGGGCCATTTAGCCTGAAAAAACCCAAAATCCTAAGGGAAGTATCTGACGCATCTGGCTATGACCACATGTCAGGCTACTTCTAGGGAAGAACACAAGTATTACGTAAAATTTACATGACAAAAATTAACAGTAAAAATAGCGTTCAGCACGCATCTGCAGTAGCCTTTCCTCTCCTAAAACATCCACTAGACTGAAAAGAATGATGAACGTTTTAATTAAATAGCTTGAATCAAAGTTTTAGAGAAAGGGGTCAGTAAAACTTACGTCCACGTATCACTGAAGGACAAAACAAAGTTGTAAGCAACAATTTTAATTCCTGAAAGAAATCAAAAACATACAGGTCCTTTAGTGTTTTTACAAAGACTTTCCTAAAGGATTGAATTAATTTTGGTGTAGAACAGAAAGAGGGAGGGTTGCTTCGCTGCGAGACTAAAAATCAAAGACAAAAACCACAAGATGCAATACTAGCATTTGAGCGTATAACTTAAAAAGCACTGAGTTGTGTGAACAATCACTACCGATTACATCAAAAAATATTATACATTTACTTCTTTCATCTCTTAA
Source organism: Tringa tobata (assembly GCA_033628505.1). Lineage (NCBI taxonomy): Eukaryota > Metazoa > Chordata > Aves > Charadriiformes > Scolopacidae > Tringa > Tringa tobata. Next base: position 1,709,917 of record JAHREE010000293.1, read on the forward strand.
CATTATTAAGATAGGCTGGGCAAATACTTGGCACCAAAAAATTGATGCATGATAGTTCCAATACGTTAAACAAAATGTACTATATTAGAACATTAATATTTAAAAATTTATGTCGACTTCTCATCCGAATTCAGATGGCTTACCGCTTCCTAGAAATCCTGTTTACCCTTCTGGAAAAATTAGCAAATTACCGACTTCACCTTCTTTCACAGTATTCGAGATGACTGAAACTTACTCCTAATGGAGAGGTGAAGGAAAGGGTATTAATTCGATATCGCATTCAGATTACCGTAACAAACTAGTGTCACATTTTAGCAGAATCTCCCAGCAGTGTCATCAAGCGTGTCCCGGTTTTTCCAAACCCCTGCTGCAAGGGCTTCCTCCTCCTCCCCCCTCCCAGTGTAACAGGTCACTCCAGCACCCAGCGGGTTTCAAACACCAGCAGAAATCTAACACTGACCTGAACGCAACCCCCGTGAGTTGTATGAGGAGCTAATAAAGTTTATTCACCCTCTACTAATTATGAAGCTTGATTTCCCATTTGTAGAGTAACATTATCGTAAAATCTAACTATTGGCAGCACCTGCATTGCCGGTTTAGTTTCCAGAAAGAGCAATCCAGGTGCTGCTGTATTTGCTATACATTTTAATTGAACAAGTGTAATATACAATTCATATTTGACCATTATGCCATCCAAGTCCACACAATGTCCATCGAATAAATCAACGGGATGTTGCAATAAAATACACGATCTGATTTATCTAATAAAGTTCCTCATCACGTATCATATCCGAGACAGATCCAATGCCTTTAGTATCAGACTGAAGCCAATCGTAAGGAAATAACCACGTGCGCGTTATGCGGGCGAGCATTCTGACAGTATTTAATGGTTTGCAGCATCTGCTTGTCGAGGCCAGCCTTCTTCCTCAACGCCAGAGTCGTATTCTTCTTCAGCTGAATCTTTAGTGGGAGCCCTATAATTAAAATGAACTGATCAGATACTTTAGAAATGGAGGAAAAGAAGGGAGACAGTTTCCATAGCTTCTGGTAAACATGCCACCTGCAAAGTGCCCCAAGGACAAGTGTTCTGACACACATCCCTCTGCTCAAGAATCGATTGATCCGAGCACGGTGCTGTGCAGATTTACACTACTACCTGTGTACGGTCCCATTACTGAAAATCAAAAGGCTATTGAATACAGTGAAGTCATTTGATTTAATCTGAAAATTTTAGATTTCCAGCAAACATGAACGCCAGTGCTCTACAAAATCACTGAGAGCAACCTTCACTGCGAGAGTAATGCTCTTCCACTCCCTTTGAGACACGAGGTGTGCTGAGCCAAACTTCAGCACTGGCACAAGATGAACACAAAGCATTCACCTTGTGCCAGCTTTCTCAGCGCAGAAAGTTTCTCAAAACGGTGGGAGGACCTTCCACGGTCAGAGGTGGAAACCAAGCCAGAGGTCCTAAATTTCGGGCCTGTCTTTTTAACCTGACCCAAACCCTCTCAACTCCATCCTTTGTTCACTAAAATTAATTTTTTTTTTTGTCTAAATCCAGATTTGTCCAGCGCTTTCAGCGTCCTACCACATCATTACCATAATCCAATCTTTACAACATTAAGTTGATTATTTTAACAAGAGTTCAGCGAATCAATAGATATGCCTTTGTGGCTCTCCGGTGCTGCAAGAGCAATGGAGAAGAAAACTCCAGCAACCTGGAGCTTGTGTTAAAATCCACCTCACTGGTAGAAAGAAGGAAAAGGAAGGAAAAAAGTTCTGTTTCAGAAATTTCAGTACAGTCACAATTAAACTTCATAAGTCAACAGCTAAAATCTGAACCTTACAATTTACTTCTATTTCTACAGGTAATACACACACACAAAAGGCTTAAAGTAACTTCATATTTAAGTTTATTTTTACATTTCTATTTAAAAACTAAAGCAATACAAACCCAAAGTTTCTAGGACAGAATAGGCAGCTGTGTACAGTATACAGAGAATGGGCTCCTTTTCAGGTTGTGTGCATTGTATAGGTTTGTTCCTATAGCAAACATCAGAATACCTTTCTAGCCGTATTACTCGTCTGCTATTTCCGTTAGGGTTTTACCTAATGTATCCTGGTTCTTTTTTGCCTTCTACAACATCTTTGTCAACTTCCACGCATACAATGTCAGAATTGGGCACTTCAAACATGGGCTCCAGTAACAGCTTTTCCTACAAGAAAATAGAGGGAAAAAATATTTCTGTGTGCCCCCTCTTCTGCATAGCAATACAGTTAGCAAGTCATTTTCAGAGTACAGAGTTTTCTTGGAAGAACTGAACGCCCACAGTTTTAGAAAGTTCTACTGTATCCACATAAGACCCACAGCTAAGTGAGGTTTTGACTGAAAACTGTCAGTTAGGTCCGTACATGCGAACGTGGGTAACTTCATTTACTCAATAAGAGACTTCATTTACTCACCATTATAGATCGAAGACCTCTTGCACCAGTTTTTCTGTCCAGGGCCAGTCTGGCTATAGCCTTTAACGCATCTTCAGTGACATTTAATTCACACTACATAGAGAGAAATTATAAGTTTGGTGAATTATTTAATTTATAACTCAAGAACATTGAATGCAACAGTGCGTTACTGAAAATAGCAAACGGTAGTGATTTACTTGTCACAGACCACAACCTTTAAGACACACACATAAAGCTTCAGCTACGCTTCATTTTTGACTAACGTTACCAGTATTGACTACATCCCTTTACCTACAACTACTCCAAGTACCTCCGCAGTACCCAAAGCAGCTCTTGATGCCCATTAGGCAAGATCACAGATGTTCATTTGAATGTTAACACCAAGAGCAGCTCAACTCCTCCCAGGTTACTTGTCCCACAAGGACAGCTATCCAACCTCAACCAGTCAGGTTTTAACCAGTTAGCTTACTTTTTTATTCAGGGTGGAGGTGCACATGTGGGGGAAGGAAATTATTTCAACTGATATTTTAGATCACTTCAGCACTGTATTTATAAACAAGGACATTGAGGAGTCATCAAATAAAAATTCAAACCTTATCCATGCTGAATAGTGCCTGGTATTGAGGAACCACCGCATTTCGTGGCTCAGTAAGAATCCGGACAAGGGTTTTCTCATCCAGGCTGTGCAGAGGAACCACAACGGGCAAACGTCCCACAAACTCCGGAATCATGCCAAACTCGATGAGATCTCTGGCTTCCACGTGACGCAGCAAGCGATCCTTTTCTTCAATATCTTCATGTGGGTCAGATTCTCCACTTATATTAGCAAGATCCGCTGCTGCTGCAGCCCGTCTGCCTTTTCCCATATTAGCTGGCGTCCCAAACCCTAAATACTGCAAAACAAACGTGTTGCACTTACACAGCTATAACAGGTAACTTTTCTTTATGTAACTAAATCACATTCTATGCGCATTAAAAAAATCTGGGCTGACTGATTATGTCATTACATATTAATTCAAGCTCCAGAAATTACTTATAGTATATTATACCCCTTACACACAATCGATTTCTTATAACATTTAATTCCCCCAGTAAAGTATCAATACATCAGCCTAAAAGCAAGTTTTTCTTAAAATAAAGGTTAGTAACGTGTCCTGATAAGTTTACAGATACCAGTGACACTAAAAAGGGCTCTTCAGAAGCAAAGCAAATGCACGCAAGTATGTTTATATGAAAAGCTACACAAATTATCATGAATGGTAATTTGGATTTTGGCCACTCCTCTGTCATTAGAAACAGAGTGCACATTTTGTCAGAAAGCTGCAGCCAGAAGAACTCTGTCCCCAGACATTAATATACGAAACAGTGAACTGCATGACTGGGTGTTTTAAGATGATGATAGCTTTTAGCACCATTTGCTCAAACAACCTGAGTATCAACAGTAAACCTTTGGATATCAGTAGAAAAAAAAGCTTTTTCTCAGTTTCATACTTGGTACACTGCAACTTCTTTCAACCTTTTTTCCCTCCTTTATTTTTTTCCTATTTTCATATGCTAAAAATTTCTCCATGGAAGAGAAACTCTGGGAAGCTACTTAAGCCCCCTAAGAACAGGCTTGTTCTTTGCTACCTTCCTTAGGTAGCAAAAACTTCAGGTTCCCAGATAACAGATGGAAAACCTGCTTCACAAACAAACTTAGCGGGTTTACAAATATACCAAGACCTTTAGGAGTCAGTACTGTGAACAGTCATTAAGACAATAATTTTTCAGTTCAAATACAGCCTGATGCACTCACTTTTTCATTTTTCCTCCTGCTGATAATTCTGTCAAGACCATTAAAAGCACCAGAAGCTACAAAGAGGATGTTTGTTGTGTCAACCTGCACCGTTTCTCCACGTAGTTTACGAGAATTCTTTTCTGGAACGTTGACTATTGTGCCTTCTAGTAGTTTTAACAAGCCCTAAAAAGGAAAGAAGAAATAAGCAATATAAAATTCCAGTGTGTAGCATCATATAAGGCGGCACACCATACTGTGATAACTTTCACAGATGTATGTACTTTTTGCTCCCTTATGCCTTTGTATTAACAGTAAGTGTCTAAAGAAACCAGTTTTCCATATGAGACAATCCCACTCAAGGACAGACAAAAATCTTCCTTTAGTGTGACATTATGAGCTGCAGTTAGTAATAAGTTGCTTTAAGGTTCTTGTCAAAATGGAAAACATTATTTACTCTTGCCTAATTATGCAACTTGCTAACTGAATGCTGCAAAGACATTTCTCAATTAAAATGTTTCTATAAAGCAGTCTCAAGTTGCTTTTGAGATTATTTTTTTTTAATTAAGAAAGTAAAGAGGAAAGATGAAGGTTTCAAAGGTTAATAATTAAAGAGCTGAAGAACCACGACTGTATACACCCCTGTGCTATTTGCCATATGACAGGACAGTATGCAGGCTTGATGGGTTGTTCACTTATGAAGTAAAAAAATCACTCCACAGAAGTACTCACTTGTTGAACACCTTCTCCTCCGACATCCCGTAACTGATGAATACCAGGAACGCTGCCAATCTTATCTACTTCATCCAGAAAAACAATTCCTGCAGGTACAGAAAACGGATTTAAGGAAGTCTCCACTTTTTAAGAGAAGCAAAAATTATGCTCTTCCCTATGCTAAGTTCAAGACAGCAGCAGTCTGTTCTACCTCCATACTGTAGATTTGAAAAATGTATTCACTGTTGTCCAGCTACGGACAAGAACAAAACCTACAAGATATGCTTAGAGCTCTTTTCAGGTTGATTATTTTTGATTTAAAGGGTTAAAATTCATGTATATGCAACAGGAATATAAATTACAGAAATACTGGTAGTATTTGAGACCACTTTGGCGGTCTCAAAGTTTAAAGCACTTAAGCGAGATTAACACAGTTTAGGAATGAACTTCAGGAAACATACTGTATAAACTTACCTTGCTGAGCTTTTTCTACGTTGTAGTTGGCATCTTGCAGGAGTTTTGCAATCACGGATTCAATGTCTTCCCCAACATAACCAGCTTGAGTCAAGGTAGTACAATCACAGATAGCGAAAGGTACATCTAGGCATTTCGCTAGAGTCTGAGCCAGCAAGGTTTTACCTGATAAAATAAAAACTGTACGTTATAACTATGATACATTTCCTGAGTGCACACAAATGCAAATATTTACCATAGGATCATAATTGCTATTATTATACATTTTTAATGATGCCAGCATGTTTATATATTCCTCTAAGAATATTTTCCGAGGGAGTTAGTTTTCATAAACAGTGTTTTTTACATTTGTAAGTTGCATTTCTGAATGAGACTGATGGTCCACATTTCAGGCAGCTTGACATGCATAGAGTATCACAAATAAAATATCATACAACATAAAAAACCAGAACACACGTGCTTGCATAGATTAAAGATTAAATAAATCAGCAGTCGTTTGCAGACACTTAGGGTGCAGTGCAAAGTCCAACTGCTCCTGCTTTGGAGAAGTTGGGGAGAAACAGAATTAAAATACTATTTAGTGAATGTTCTCCCAAATAGTCTGCAAAATGCTCTCACTTCAGCACAAACATGCCCACTTCTTACAAAAATACAAATATCATTTCTCTTTTAACCCCCCCTGCAACTGATCTGTCCCAGAGATGAAACAACAGTTTCTAACTGCAGCATCTCAGCTTGCCATCTAAAACAGAGAAACTTTAAATGCATTTTATTACAGCTTAGTGAAAGTTGCAACTTTTAATCGGTCTACAAATATAGGCATTAAAAAAAAAAAAAAAGAAAAGCACATGACAAACTCCACCTCCTTCCTTTTCAAGGTCATTTAGCTCAGCTTGTTACCATGGCATGAAAGCACAAAAATCCCAGTTGGGAATTCACAGTTTAGCTTTTTACACAGTTACACAGCAAATTGGAATAATCACAAAAGAGGAAAATCACTCATTAACAATCAATCTTCAGAAAAACCTGACTCCTATAAAACCATGCAGCTGTATACCTGATCCAGTTGGTCCAAGCAGCAAAATATTACTTTTTTCAAGTTTTATGTCATCATTGGGTGAATCTAGTACTTCTCCTCCCCGTTTTTCCTGAGGTATCTGCTGGTTCATTTGTTGCTGCATCGACGCTCCCAAAGCATTACCATGTGGACTGATTCCAGCAATCTGCAGCAGTTCTGTAGGGAACAAGAACAGTACTGTTTGAGCACTGGCAAGGTCTGCCATTACCTTAGATACACAATAAAAGCTTCGTTCTTCTGTTTTGTTCTGCAAACCTATAATTCTACCTGTACAGAACAAGTTGACAGATAGAACTGCAACAGCAACATGGCACAATTATTACAAAAACATGAGTTCAAATTGTATTTTTGAAGAAGTGTGTATGAAAAGAATTTCCAGTGGTACAGTGGATTATCTAAAAATATTTCTCCACATTAAAAATGAGAAATTTTCATTCCTTACAAATTAACGCATTTTAACGGTATTTTTAATTTTTTTTTAACACATGAGAAGAAATAAAGCCCAACTGTTGATCTCTATGATGAAAAAGAGCTGGTATACTCTGACAATTACAGAAGCAATGCACAGGTCTACTCTCAAGTCTTAAGGACTTGTCTGAGTTGAATTACAGGTTTTGTCTCTACATGTGGATATGGAGATTGAGCTGGATTTTCTTTTTTCAGAGCACTAGTTTTAATTGACTTGCACAGTAGAATTTCAAAGATTAAGAAAACTTGTTTGAAGAGGTGTAACCGGGATTACAAATTGATCTACGCTGGACTAAGGAAGTTCAACAGCCAGCGAGAGTTCCCCTGGACTGAAAATAAATGTAACTGACATCACATGGACAAAAAAAAAAAAAAAAAAGGACATTCTGAGGTTCAAGGTGACAGTGTCTTTTAAGAGTGTAAGTATCCTGCAGAAAACAGTTGCATAACTTCCTTTATTATCTACCTCACATCATATTCTGTATGGCATTACTAATATAATCACACCTCAGAACTCAGTTTAAAAAAAAAAATATCCATTTCCCTTGGCCTACCGAGAATATTCTAGGGACAGGTAACTATTTAACCAACTTCATAAAGGGGATTTTTACAGTTTACCTGCTTTCTACCTACATAAAGAGCCAAATGCTAGTCACCTCTGTTAAAAACCCACTCAACGTCATCAAGTAAATTTACTTGCAGAAGAAAAGCAAACAGGATTTTACGCAGCATTTCAAACTAGCGGCCACTAAAGACTATTCTACACGAACAACAAAAGAGTAGATATTGCAGAGGAGGACATGAGGAGAGAGTTCACTTACTTGTAAATCTGTACTCATCCTCCCGTCTTCTGATTTCTAATTCTAAGAGAGAGGATGAAAACAGTAACAAAAAGTAAGTTTATAAAAGCTTATAAATTCTCCACCTCTTGCCCTCTTCTGAATACATCTCATCACTACGCATGAATGAATTTCTAACAAGAAATCCCCGTGTGTGTTAGTTTTTATTGCTGTCAAAATTCAACTTGCATGCTTTTAAAATGACAGCAAACTTTCTACTACTAAACCCAGTAACAATCTATTACCTCAGGTTAGTTTTTAATTGTAAAACTACTTATAGAAGGGGAAAAAAAATGCAATAATATAATTTGGTTTTGAAAAGGCTTCCTTAAACTCTCACATTTGTATCTAAGTGTTACAGTGTAAGATTTCACTTATCTCAAAGTGCTATCCCTTACAAACATTCACTGCCAGTCCCTCTGGGTGTGCACTATTTTATCTTCCCACGGAGGGTCAGGAACATCCCGGTGCCAGGTACACAACTGCTACCAGAACTGTGCTACTAATGTTCCCCCTCAATTAAAATACTTCTTTAAGTTAATTCAAAAAAACAAAGAAGATTTCTGTTTGCTTAGCATGCTATTTTTTGCAAGACAGAACAAAACACCTTAAAAAAATAATCAAGGTACACTTTGAATCGGAGACAGTAACTTAATCTTATTTCTAAAAATAAACTAGATCAACATAGCGACACACTTACTCAGTGGCAAAAGTACTGCCAAGAGTAACTCCGTGTACACTGGTTAGATATGGAACAATACTCTGGTGACCAACAGATGCTGCCAACAGCAGCAAGTGAGGTTAGAAAGCTAGAGATTCATCAAATCACCTATGCAAAGTATCATCTTCCTGATCTGCATTGTTGCTGGGAGATTAAGCAGCAGATTTACCGTTAAGGAGTAAATAAGATTAGAGAGAAAAATTTAGGAGGCTCACGGTACAAAGTTAAAGGAAGATACCTAATACGTGTCAGTAAAAATTGCTAAACATTTAATACAGTAGGTAATACCCGTGGCACCATAAACATCCTGGATTACTATTTAAATAAACCACAGAAGCTTGCATACAGTGAAAATTAAATTTAATATAAATTCTTTTTGATCACTTCAATTACAAAACCTCTAATGTCAAGATAAAACCTCTCAGGTTTCTTAAGTGAGGGCCCTGAAATCATAAGTTTTATTTCACCAGAAAAATACCAAATATCATACAAACCTCGTGGTGTTAAAGAAGTCTGCTTTTCAACTTCTGCTTGCTGTCTCAGGTTAGCTGGGATATTATTGTAGATTCTCTTGTAATGATTGTACACAGCAACTGAAAGCACCTTCTTGGCAAAACACTGACCAACAACGTATTTGTCGAGGTAGTTATAAATCTGAAAAAGAACTCAATCTTAGTAACGCTTCTAAATCACCTTGCAGCAGAAAAGAAAGAAATAATATATTGTGCCAAAGATAGACTTTGGTCTAAACCAACCATTACTGAACTGAGAAATTGAATTTCAACATCTAAAGTACAAAATATACTCTTTTTGATCAGTTTACTCAAAAACGTGATGCTTACACAATCACGTTCTCCCATACTAATATATTTAAACCCACTGTCATTTTCAACCAAATTTGTAAGGGGAACAGAAGTTTCAAGAATATTTAATGTCTTACAAGAGGGTCTCTCCAGGAGCCACATGCAGCTTCAGAAATCACTCCAGTCCACTAGGAACTGAGAAACACAATCAGCTCCAGCACTATTCAGGAGAGGGAAACCAAATGACTTTGAGATGGGTCATCACAAAAGGCTAATCAGCCATGGTCCTCAGCCATGGTCCTCACTCAGAAACAGGCCAAATAAGAGGTTCAGCAACTACTGAAAGAAGCTGCTAACATTAGGGTGCAGAATATGAGGCCACAGCAGGAAATAAAAAACACTAGAGTTGGTGAGGGTTGAGGTTAGCCTCATGGTCACAAGGAGAACATGAAGGTACTGGACTTCAGTCAAAGGACAAAGCCAGAAGAAAATAAGCCCAACGACTTTTATGGGATCTCCTTGTTTCCTTTATTGCTGCCCTGCTGGGTCACGTAGCCCTCAGAGGTTTAATCTTGAGCTAATCGTCTTTCTTGTCTGTTGCTCTCTCACAGCAGACCGTTACACACCTGATGCAGATTAAGAAGTGAAGCGTTTCACCACGCTGAAATGCAAGGGAACACCAGGGTGGAATGAAGAACCATACCTTTTTCGGTGGAGGCGGCGGCTTCTGCTGGAATGCCAACTTCACAGCTTCTGCTGCTGATTCAGGCTCCTTAATGATGCTCTTTTTTGTGTCTGCCTCTGACAGTACAACAAAAAAATGGTGACACTTTTCACACTTCACAAAACGGGTGGAAGCTAAAGAAAAAGTAAAACAAAACAGTTAATGAAATTCTAAGCAATTTCATTCTTAGAAATTCATTCAACTGCCTGAGCTGATCATATAGAGGACAAGCACCTGTGAGACAGCACAGCCACCTCTGTGTTTACACAACACTTCCCCTTCCTTCACCTTAGAAGCTTTAAAAGCAATTACTGGCCTGTGAAATTCGACACAAAGAGGGAATGCAATTTGCCCAAAAAGTCACAACACAGGGCAGCAACCAAACAAAGGGATTAAAAAGCAAAAATCTTTCATACTTATTCAGGAGCACTACACTGGGAAGAGGAAATTCTGCAACTCAAGAACGATGCAAAGTTAATGAGGGCTTCTAACTATGCAGGAATTATTCCTAATTCTCAAACTAGCAGGCAAAAAGAACCCAAACAACTGTGGTTAGGGACAGACTACTCTAAAGCACGGGGAAGCGATGTACAGTATCACAGGTAGCAGGCTCAGGACAGGACAGCTGAGGCAGCTCCCAGTCCCTGCATCCCCCTGGCTGCAGAACACAACACAGAGGATGCTGGAGTCACCAAAGCCCAGGACACAGAGCACAGCAGGGTCACACAAAGGGCTCATCCCAACAAGTGGCAGCTACAGTATGCAACAGAGAATCAGGACGTTCATGTTTTGCAAGATCTTTTCCTTATTTATTTTTACTGTCGAGAGTAGAACAAATTTCTTTCAAATTCCAAAAGCCAAATCCTCCTACCACTGACCGTGAACCACGTCTCAAGAAATCACATTATCTGCAAAGACTGGTTTCAAAAGTCTGCAAACTAGAACTTACACTATTTTTTTTTTCCCCTTTGGAAAAGCAAAGTTAAAGCAACTGAAAACAGTAAAGAAGAATAAATTTGTAATTCAAAATAGTTTTTTTTTTCTGACCATACTGCTATGCTATTAAATGCAAATCATGTGCAACAGAAATGATTTAAAGTAAATACATTAGTAAGCGTACTAAATTAAAAGCAAAGTAAATGTAGCAAAACAACCACATGAAAAACTTCAATGTCAAAACTTCTGAAATCCTAGGAAGTTTTTAGAAAACAGCCTGAACACTGCAGTACCAGCTGATTTTCATAACAACCTCTAGCAATAAACAAGCTGCTTATTTATAACTTGTTGTTGCCTCCACAGAGCTGGCATCAGCAAAAGAGGAGTGGGGTTCTTTTTTTAATATTAACACACCTTATAACTGGATAAATAAGGCCAGCAAATTATTTTAATAATGTAGCACATAATACTGCAACCATCACAGCTTTATTAACTCTACTCCAAAGAAAATGTGTATAACCACTGGAAAGTTCTCCTGGGAACATGCCAAATTACTGTTATCCACCTGACGGGAATGCAATGGAGATCCACTTGTGTGTACCCAGCCCTCTCACAGAACTAGTATTTAGCAACAATACTGTAGAGAAAAAAACCCAGACTTTGTCCTGGTGCTCACTCAAAACACCTCTGATATTCTTAATGACTCCAGCACCATGAGGCTGTCGCCCTTCCTTCTGCAATGCTAACAGTCAGCTTTATTAGGGTGGAACAGCCACGGGAATACTTGCCCCCGTTATAGATCCACAGGAATAGTTAAAAAAATAGAAAATAAAGAGCCAGCTATAAGAATACTATTGTGCATCTTTAAAACATCATTCCCTGAAAACAATTATCGTGCAGAGTACATTTTTATCAATTACTCCAAGCAGCACATAGGAAGGTTATTAGAGATCTTCCTCATTTTCAGCAAGACCAACACGGACCATGGTTACAGAAAACCTGATGTGCGGGGTGCCTTGGGGAGGAGACTCAGTTATCAAAAAGCTGTGAAACCAGCCAGTTTCTATCATGTACCCAGCACTCAGGAAAAAGTATCAATTAGTTTTAACAGAACAAAAATGTTTGCTAAGTTTGCTCACAAAGGCAAGGAAATCAAGTTTAAGAGCTGCTATCTCCCATAAGGATGAAACCGAGCATTCAGAATTGCAAGCAACTTTGCTATTCTTAAATGCTGGAATGTTTTTATGTGTTCTTTTAGCAAATGCATAAAAGCACAGCAAAGAGCCTTCATGTCAAATTACCTCACTGTCATTAAGATGCCTGCAAATATTTACAGTGTGGTAAAACCCAAGGCAAGGGTTGTTTTTGGTTCAGGCAACGTTACCGCAGAGGCTGCATTTGCAAAGAGATTTCTCAAGTCCGTATGAGCTGACCTCGCCAACGAGAAACACCGGGCTTTTACAGTACGTACAGGAAGCCAAAACAATTGGGAGGATTAATCTTAAAAACACTTGTAGGGTTGAGATAATGGGCTACTATTAAATTGCTGTAAGGTAAAAAGACATCAGGAGGGAAATTTCTTGCCTATTAAGCACGTACAGTAGCGGGGAAGCCTTGCTTTGGAGGATGGAGCTAACGTGATGGCTTCAGGTGGAGACAGTAAAAGCAGCACGTAATTAAGGCTTCTTATGTCAATCTGCTTTAAAGCTATTGGATTTCACTCCATCTGAGGCTCACTGATGTTTCACTGATCATAAAACTCTCCTTACAGAGTCTCACAACCCAAAACCAATACAGGAGCTGCTCGGAGAGTGTGTCAAAGCAAAATTCCTTTTGGTTTGCATCACATTCTTCCTTAATTGTTAATTACCGGAAGGCCAGAGCCAAGCAAATCTTTGTGCAAAATTGCAGATACAAAGTGAAGCCCCATTAAAAGCACACTTCACTGGACAACAAGCCTGTCACACTACCACTCAATGGCTAATCACAAATTAATTTCCTAATAAATGTGGCTTTTTATTCAGTATTTTATTTCCCTACTCCTATCAAAATGACTGAAAAAAAAATCTAATCTTCAAAACCTGAAGAAAATGCTAATTGCTTATTTTCCTTTGGCTTTAGGTATTTACTTAAGGTTCCACAATTCAAACCAGAACTGAGTAAATTTGTCACTTTTCCTAACGAAGCAACACCAAAAGCTTATCTGAAAAATCAAGTTATAGCACATTTAATACAACCTGCAATCAATTCACTTTTGTCAGAACTGGACAGATTTATTTTTTCTGAATTAGTTTTTGAATTAGATTTTAAAACACTTTTTAAGATAATTAGAACTGAGCTCTTCTGTTTTCCAGGTACCTAATATTCTGCAATCTGGCTGGGATCCCTAATGCCACTGCCAGTGTACTAAATCCCATCTCTCTTTTCCAGGGATCCACGGTGACTGTTCTACTCTGGGGCAATGCTTGAACGGTGTTTCCAGATAAAAGCACAAACTCGAGCAAACACACCAGTAAAGCGAGAGAGTTTCAAAATGTCTTCGTCTGCTCATGAATCATCTGATAAGAAGGTAAATGAGGTTAAAAATCCTTCCACTGTTTCCAACCACACCTAGTCCAGGGAGAGGCCAACCTATTGAACACCATACAGGATTGTATTTCTCGTTCCATTAACTAGTGCCAGATTTTTCAGACAACCTTGTTGCCTATAGTTTCAAACAAACAAAAAAGCTTATTATTTCTGGGGAAAAAAAAATAGTAGCTGAGCACCGATCCTTTTATCCAACATAAATAAATATACTGCTATTGTAGAATTGTCTTGTAATCAATGACGTTTGATCGTCTTTATTTTACATGAGTAGCAGCAAATATTAGCACATCCGCTCATTATTTTCACCATCTGAGATACTAACAACTGTTGAATAAGTTTATGCTGACCTTGTCTTAAGCTTCTTAGTGCACAAGTCTGATTATGACTTGATACTTCCTCCTTGAGCCTCCCTGACAATGGGTATTTGCTTTCTGACAACTATTTTCTAGGCTGGTCTCATTAGCACTGAAATAAGGAGAAGTATCTCCAAGTCTAATAGAAGCTAAAACATAACCGGCGTTAATTTGGACTGTACTTCAAAAAAAGGTTGCTATTGCTGCTGTACACTGGGAATCTGATACATTCTGGATTTTATATTTTGACTTTCCTGCCTGGAATATATTATGAACCTGACATCACCATCAAAGACGATTCCATTAAGCCATCTGTCATATACTCATTCCTCGGCTGGATAAGCACTTTGGTTATAGTACATGCAGGATTAAAGTTTTATTGTTTAGTAAACAAAGGGCAGATATTATAAACATGTATATATAAAGAATATATATAATGGACAAAATGAAATATCAGTAGTTAAAGTGGTATTGTTTGTGTGAGCATCTCTTCAGCTGCATAAAATGTAACGAACTATTTTAAAATTACATATTCACAGTTGTGGTCCAAATTCCACTACCATATTTTGCTTCACCACCCATCATAGAATTTACACAAAAATATTCACAGAGACAGCATGTGCTTAGGCCAACATGGCCAAACTAAGCATAACAAAATCTTTGACATCGTATAATTAGGTAGGCTAAAACTTAGCTAGCAGGACTATGTTAGATCACAAGTATAATCACATCTGTGTCTATTTAAAAAAAGAAAGTATTCAATGAAACTTACACACAAAGGTCTCCACGTGTGTGCACAAGTCACCACACTTGGGGCAGCGCAGCTGGTTCCCTCCTTTCCCAGAGCTTCCAGAGCTTGACTTTTTACCACCCCCCTCACCGACAGATTTCTAAAAAAGATTTCCAGACAATTAACCCCAAACAACGGAGCCGATACGTCAGGCATTTAGCAGCGTGTTTATGGAATCCAGTAACGTGAATATTGCAGTAGATGAATGACAAAATAACTACTGTCAGGATTTTGTAAAGGTTTTAAAAACTTAAAGCAACACGATATAAATATTTTGAAGCGTTCACACTTCTGCATTTCCCAGCTCTGCCAATTTTGGGTGCCCAGGGAAGAGGCATCCCACATCTACATTAGAACTGCTTGACTGGCACTAGAACAATAACAAGCTGAACAGCATCAAGAACAGTTTAATAGTATATTCCAATGTAATTTATTCGAACCCCAGAGAAGAAAACAAATCATACTTATAGAAAGAGCAATTTCATTATCGCAACTGTGTTGATTCTAAGAGTTTCTGAAGCCACAACTCTTCTCGTGTCCTTGACAGCTGTAGCTATGCTGGCAGATGGCTGTAGGGCAGATATGGCCTATAAAACAAGCATCTCAGAAATCACTTGGAAATATTCTATTTTTTACTTCTAAGGCAGAGTTCCCTGACAGAAACCTACTTGTCTTTCTCTGTATTACTCTGTTTAGTGGTGTTTAAGATTAACATTTTTTAAATCTACATCCATTCTATGCTCTTCGTACTACAATTAATAATAAAAGCCACTATATTTCAGGAAACAGCAAAGATCTCTCTTCCCTTTTCTGAGGTAGTTCCCTATTTTTTTTAAACTTTGATTTCTCACTCATTTCTTCTTGTAACCTTTCTCAAGAAAAAAAAAAAAAGACTATTAATAATTTTTATCTTCATTCTGTTCTTTTTCAAACAAGTTTCATCTGAACCTTCAGAACACACTTGTGTCAGCTGGACAGTTCCTCAAATGTCACAACGCGCCACACTGAGGTAAAGTTACTGCCTGCAAACTCTCAAAATCTTATTTGCTGACTAAAGAGCAGTTTAATCCTCAGGTAATCATTTATCTGAAGAAGCTGTTTATTAACTATAATTATAGAGAAAGACTAGGACAAAAATAGGTTACGATTTATTAACAAGAATAAAGCTCGTCTCATCACAAACTTGTCTTGCTTAATGCAGCTACCAAATCACTGCTGAAAACAAAAACATTTTAAAACATACTTACTTTTAGAAAAAAATCTACCTGGAAGTAGCAGGCTTTTGAAGAATAGCAGTTCTGATCACTACTCTTTCCCGAAATCCTGAAACCTGTTGTGGATTTACAACATTCTACAGACTTTTCAAGTGTCCCTTTAAGCTAGGCAAAAAAGATTTATAAAACTGGGAAAAGCATTATGGGATGTTTATAGGGTTTGTCTGCTAACATATTCACAACACTTTTTTCTTCACCATCAGTTGTAGCGTTTTGAAGAACCAGAAACTTCCAGAGTTTTTCAGGAAGATTCTAATTTTAACCAAGGAAAAAGACTACTAGAACATTTAAGAAATATTTTACATAAACTATCAAAAACCCTAATGTATTGAGATTACCTTGCTTCCATCTCCAGACCCATCCTTGCTTGCACCATCCTTTGAAGCAAAATACGCTGGTGTTTCTGAAAAGTTTCTAAGAGGAATTCGTCTCAGAGAACAAGTTTCAAAAGTCCCAAGTTTTCCTAAAACAGGGATGCGTGTACGACCACAAGTAATACCTAAAAACAAATGAAAACATAAAAATAAAAAATTGATTTCATGAACCATTACACTGTTGGGAAAATTTTGCTTGTACTACAGTCAGATAACAGAGCTACCTCGTTAGCATCTGACTGTGATGCATTTTGGTTTTCACTATATGCTAAAAGCACACAACTGCAACGCGCCGTTTCATACTTTCATCCAACTCTCTAGGGACATCACTAGAGAATCAAACCAATGTTTTCCCTATGTGTAATATGTTCAAAATGCAATATTTATGCATGTGTTGATTAGCTAAATCCTGGATGTCAATTAAAAATACTCTGGTTCTAATCCCAAAGCCACCAAGCACCATAATTTATTTACTTTAAAGGGAACTCAAAGGTTTCAGCAACAGAACTCAACTCTGATGGTTCAAATTTCAGCTATCCAAAATAAATTAGTTCCACCACCTCATTAAAAGCTGCCTGGATTGTCCAAAAATGACCCGGGAGTAATTCCATGTCCTCTAACGTCAGACAATTCAGAGCCCCATTGTGTCATGAAATAGGGAACATCCAGGTGATGAAACCGATCCTCAGAACGATAAATACAAGCAACATCCAGCACTTATTGTGAAATAATTCAACCTGTGAAGTAAAAGGGAGACCTCTGAAGTGTCTCCTTATTAGGCAAAAATTACCAAAGGAGTGTTTCAGACTCAGAGACTGCATGTCTGGACTCGGCTTTCACTTGTGAACTCTACTAAAAACTCATGTCCAGGAATTTTAGGTACCACTTGACTAAAAAAAGTTGTCATGAGAAAGGCAGTGTCATATTAGGGCACAAATAAATTCAGCATAATCTTAACTCTGTTGAAATAGCTTATTGCTAACATGAAAAAAAAAAAAAAACCTCATTGAGAAACTAAACAGCCTTTTTCTCCTCTTGCAACAGCGGGTAGGATTACATTTCATGACTAGGTATGATGTGAATCAACACATGTCATGCTCGTGATTTCAACATCTCTCAGCACAGACAAGAGCCCGGAATCCATGTCTCGTATCACGCTCATCTGAAGTGACAAATTTCTCAGTTACTCGTTTTTTTTTAAGAATTCTGTGATTTACCAACACAAGAGTTATATTGTAACAATGACAATTAAAAACTTGCTGATCATACATGGTTTTACTGTTAGAGAGATGAGGGAATTCTATAGCAAACTCCAAAAACTCTTCCAAAAAAAGAATGAAAACAGTAAGAATGGCAAGAGGAGTGAACTTCATTTGCTCTGAAAGGGGTAACAACGACAACTAAGACCTGGAATCTTAGTTGAAAGGGGACACTTCAGAAAATTTACCTTCCTACTATGACAGGAAAACAGAAAAATAAAGAAAAAAAGCATTATGGATGAGTCTAAATTTACCAGGAAAACTGACAGAGGCTTCTGCAAACCTACAACCAAGTGTCAAATGAGATCTGTTTTATTAACTTATATGCTGCTTAAGATTCTTGAACTTGATTTGCAGTTATTTTTAACGTGACTAAAAATGTAATCTTTTAAAAATCTATAATAGCCTTACTTCTGTCGGTAAACGTGAGGGGAGGAATAATGATCAATGTGCTTGCCAATTTTAAATTCCTCTGCTGAGCGCCACTGCAACCTGGCAAAACACTTTTGATTACATAGGACAAACTACGAAAATACCACAGTAAACTTAAAAAATACTGGCTCGCTTCCACAAGCAGTTGTGTTCTTTCAACTGAGGCTGCAGAGAACTCTGAAGGCTACGTGCGCCAAGTGCACTTGTCAGTGGAGAATAAGCCGTGGTGTTTACAATGCAATAGCTGTTCTGCATTAATTCTCTCTCTGGGGGGCTTATTCCTCATAGATGGTTCCTTTACTGAGGTTTGTTTTACCACTTCTAAAGGGAACTGAGAAAAG
Source organism: Tringa tobata (assembly GCA_033628505.1). Taxonomy (NCBI): domain Eukaryota; kingdom Metazoa; phylum Chordata; class Aves; order Charadriiformes; family Scolopacidae; genus Tringa; species Tringa tobata. The sequence continues at coordinate 1,728,323 of JAHREE010000293.1, forward strand.
ATCCCCTTAAAATAAAAATAATAAATAAACAAACTACCTCCCCTCAACAAAACCCCAAGTCACACAACTCTCCTTCAACACAGGGAGATTTGGCCCGTGGAGAAAGGACGAAGCACTAATACAGAAACTCAAACATTTTACCACTGAGCACTAAATAAAGATCAGTGATTTTAATTCAGAGCGGCCCCGTGACGTAGAAAACGCACTGAAAAGTGCATTGGATGAACTATGAAACTACACACAGCCCCGAGGACCGAGCCAGTAGGTGCCACGTTACCAACTGTGCCCATCCATTGATCAGAAACGCCGCAGCTGCGGGGCTTCACCTCCAGCCTCTGGCAGCAGACCCAGGCTGCGCTGCACCCACGCTCTAACGCTTTTTGTGGCCATTAAATTCACTCTCGCAAAAGTCTTAGCCTGTTGGGAACATTAAACTCACCCTCCTACACGTGCTGAACTCTAAAGTGTGTAGATAGGCTAAATCATTACCAAAAAAAATAAATAAATAAACAATCATATTACTGCTACATCAGCTTGTGGATAAACATGAAAAGCCTTGTGCCTGTGCTTATCACAGGTGGTATTTTTTGGGACAAAATATCATTGTCCAGTTAAAGAATGAAGCAGTAACAGAGTTATTGCAACTACTTTCTTGCATAAATAAGCCCAGAGGCAGATTTTCAGAAGAAATCGACGTTCCAGCTCAATGCCTGGCAACTTGCACTGAATGATGCAGATCCTGATAAATGCTGAAATCGGTGACAGCTGGCCAGCACAGCTGTATTCGCTCACACTCACAGCTGGCACTCAGGGCACGGGTGCTATTTTGAAATAATAAATTTAAAGGACATGTATTAACATCAGAACATCGGTGGCAGCAACCGCATCTATCCAGGGTCTTCAGATGAGTGTGTTAAGAAATACTGGGAGGCTCCTTTACACCTTATTAACCTTTAATTGATACTTGAGGAAAGAAATAGTGACTTTTGGGCCAAGCTTCAATATCTCAGAAGAATTTACTGCCCCAGGAAGTGACAGGGAGACTGTGACAGAAGAAAAGCCTCCTCTCTCTCCCACACAACACTCCATGGACGAGACTGATCCACGTACTCTGGATACTCTCAAGTTTGTACCGACCAGCAGCAACAGCAAAGTACCTAGCCCAAGACATAATTTGTTACAACAACAAAAACGTACCAAAAATAAGATTTTTTTTTCTTTTAAAAGAATTTGCACAGAAAGCTGATGCATAAATATCCTTATCACTCTGTATCTGCGGTTTAGCCTCATTTGTCCTTTTGCATACCCATTTTAAATCTTAGTTCTTAAACCCCACAAATTAAAAAAAAAAAAAGGGGGGGAGATTCTAAAGTTAATTCAGAATGTTACTTGCTTTAAAGCTTATTGTTTCAGTGAGTTTACATGAGGCCAGACAGGCTGGAGTGGAAAGTACTGGTTTAAACCTTTCAGCACAAGTGATGTCAGAAATGTAAATGTAAAGTCAACTGCAATGAGTTAACTCATCTCTTGAAGGCAGTAAATCACCTCTGACTCGTCAGGCTATTGCTGAGGGTAGACTAATTAAAAAGTTTTGTTGCAAACATGGCAACAGCAAGAATTTTCAGCCCTTCACCAAAAGGAGCACACGGTATGTCAACCCACACTACACAGATGAAAAGGACAAAAAGTACAAAAGTAGTAAAAAAAGTAACAGCCTCCCTCGACTTCAACTTCCAGCACAGCCTCGCCTTTTTACCAAGCCGGAAATAATGACTTTTTTTGCTAACTGAGCCCAAGTCTTTATGAAAAATATTTCAGGTTTAGGTTGTAAAAAAAGGCAGACTTTTAATGTCAGCTAGCTAAGCTCATTTACTAGCCCTACAGCGTAACCCAGAATGGACAACTGCTGCTGAAAATTACTCCTGTTGAAATAAACTCTATTCTGGCATTACACTTTCCAAAAGATATTCCAGTGCAGGCTAATTTTCCAGAACTTTGCACCGTGTAATACTGCCCTTAATCCTGACACGCCACCGGCCGTCCCCTCACACCACCCAGGGCGACATTAGCAAAAGATTAATGGGGAAAAAAAAAGAAGAAAAAAAAAGGCCGAAGCAGCCACCCGTTGCCTAACCGAAGCCCTTATCGCAGCGCCGCAGCACGGAGCTGCCCGGGGGCCGGCCGCCGCTGGGGGCCTGGTCGCGGGAGGGCTCCTCTCCCTGCCCCGGAGAGCGCCTCCGGAGCACCGCTGCTCCCGAGAACCACCGGCAACGGCGGGCTGGGGGGGCACGGAGCGC
>JAHREE010000293.1:1735460-1803704 GCA_033628505.1 Tringa tobata
GTAGACATGGCTCAGGGAAGAAGAGCTCGTCTAATCTGTTCTGGCAGGGTTTCCTCCCTAGTGGCAGGATCAAAATCCTTCTCAATCGATAAAGAGTGGAAAGTATTGCTAGTGTAATGGGAATAACTTACAGGGAGAAGTGCTCTGAACACATCCCTAGTGATTCTTCCTTTAGGGGAATTATTTTTAAGAGGTTAGAGTTCTTCAGGTTGTTTGGTTTTACTGAAAATGAAACTCGGGTCTTTAGAGGCTGGGTCATGAGGAGCATCAGGTTTTTTGTTTGTGATTTGAGTTACCTTGGGTGGCTGGTTCCCTGTTTCGAGTTCATGGTTCAGTTTTTCTGTGGCAGGAAGAGCATGCAGTCGTTGACACGAATGTTTGTGCAAATTTAATGCTAAGGGAAGAAAACCTAAAGTCAGTAATAGGGTATTGACTTCAGCAAAAACATCTATAATCAAAGAAAAGCCATTTACTCTTGCTTTAAAAGAGGAGCAGCCCTTAGGAGTGGGGGTAGGAGTAGGAAAGGAGTTGGTAGAAACCAGTCCGAGTCCTGGTGACCAGCAATTTGCTTCACAAATTTGTAGGTGAACTGGGAAGCTCAAAACTTAGGCTGCGGATGGATTCTTAACCTGCTCCGATGCCACGGACGCTGACAGGACAAAGTTCATCCCCATCCACGCCTGTTCCTTATCTAGCCTAATGATAGGCAGCTTCCTGCTCCTGAGTGATGTGCCAGCCCGTGAATTAGCTTAAGGGTGCTGAAAGACTCAGATGATGGAAGAAGAGAGATGATCACAGCGGGACGAAGATGCCGACCCTTCATGGCAACCAGAATTATTAGCAGAAATTCTCCCTCTCCTGTGCCTTTGTATTTACGTAGTGAGGCCCTGAGCATGACTTGTGTTTCTTGGCCCTGCTGTAATACAATACTCGAAGAGAATGTGTTATTTTAAGGCATTTGCTGTGATTTTTTTTTTTCCCTCTGCTCTGACTGTGGTTTACTGAATAGTTTTTTGCTAACTGGTTAATGCATGGTTATAGAAAGGAATTAGTCGACTAAACTGCTATTTCCTTTCTCTAACGGCCAGCTGTCCCCCTTAGTCCAGTAACATGTCTTTGGGCCTGCTCTGCCTTGCAGGCTGGTGGAATAGGTATTTCTTTACATCCACTGTGATTTTACCCGCTGCCAGACTATGACAAAGAGCAGAATAGTTGATGCCAGCACCAAACCAAAGCCATGCAAAATTGCAACAACGGCCACTCAGCTGAATTTTCTACCTCTGACACCCTCGTCAGACATGAGAGGTGTACCACCTGCTCTGTGGAAGATGTGTGTTGTCTTGCAATTTAGAAAGTACTTTCCCTTTTAACATGCATGTTTCCTCTACTTGGAAAATGGCAATTGAAGATTGAAAGATGAGGAAATTGTAAATAACTGTTAATCCAGCTGTAGCCCATTAAGGTAGTTAAATCTGCACACCAGCAGGTTTCCTGCAGGGGGAGATGAATTGGAGGGGCTCACAGAACATACCAAGGACTTATTTTATGAAGAATTAAAAACAAAACCTATTGATTTATACTTGGCAACTGTTAAGTAGCAAGAGTAAAAGTTGCTTTGTTTTATTATGCTCAGTGCTGCGTCTGAAGGCATGAAAATAATCTCCTGAGGCAGTTGGCTTTCAGGGTAAAGCTATTGAGGCTGCAGGCTTCAAAACTGTTTGATACCATCTGTTGTGTAAATGGAAGCTAATGGTCTTTTGCTGCTTTAAAAAAAAGTTAAATCTACAAGATACCTAAGTGTTTATTGCAAATTATTGGAGTATTTTAAGACATTGTCATTATGTATGGGAGGACTTTCTGACTTGAGAGTGAATTACTGGCATTCCTGCGTGGACCCAGCTCTGTATCAATTTGTTCTGTATTAATTGGTGTGCTTCAAAGATACCTTTGTTGGTAACTCCTGACAAGGGCCAGCTTCTGTGTGGGTAGAATTGAAACTTCAGGGCTCTGTCATAAATTAAGCCTCAGATCAGCTGATGTTCCAATGTGCTTTGGGATTCCTTTGGGTCAGTTATACTGAGATGGGAGAACGTGCTCTGAATACTTAGGCAGCGTGTTCGTGAAATAACCTGAGTCTATTGTCTGAACTGCAGAGTGAATTGCATGAATACTTATTAGATATAAATTTGGAGCACTTCATAAATTACAAACAATCTGAAAATGTGCTGTAGCTTTTTAAGCCGCTTAGAGTCTGCAACACAGTTGTCTTCCTCTACAACTTGTTACAGGGCAACGCTGTTACAAAAGCATCATCATTTCATAAGAGGGCCAGCACAGTAAGGCAGTCAGGTGACTGTCTCTTGGGAGAATAATTAAATGGTTTGTGATGAAAAGGGAGGATAAGTAAACTTGGCTTGAGTCAGAGGTAGTACAATCAACTGATAAGAGCAAACTCACCCTGCGAATCCTGTATGTACATGGCACAGCTTTTGGGTGCTGCCTACGGTAAAGCTGTTGTGTTGATTTCTAACTCTCTCTCTCTTTTTTTTTTCAGGCTGACCTAAACTGAGTTTTTTCTAAACATCATGGGAGAGATTAAAGTCTCTCCTGACTATAACTGGTTCAGAAGCACAGTTCCTCTTAAAAAGGTACGTACAGCTCTAATCGACTTGCGGGTGAAATGTCTCCTCTTGCTTTGCAGTGGGGGAGACTCGGCTGTCTGGTTAATGCAGAACCGTTGTGGCCGTGCTAGTGACCTGGCTTGTCTCCTGAAGAGTTGTCCCACATGCCACAGGAGTGCATGAAAGCATGCTCTCAATTTTCATGTGCTTCTTAGAGGTCGCTTCATACATAGGGTGGTGGGGAGCAGAGGCTCGTGGTTGTGAGCCACGGCAGCAGTACCTGGCACCCTGATGCCAGCGATGCCTGAGGAGGGCACTCTGAGGAGATAGTGTGTGCTGGGGACCACATGTGTGGCCTCTCACTGCAGCTGACCCAGGGCCACCTCTGCCGTTCCTGCCCATCAGCCTCAGGCTGAAGCAGACCATCTGAAGGCAACGTCTCAGCAGTTGGGCTGCACGCGGTGTTCCCGAGAGAGAGTGGAAAGATGCCTTAACTGCAGTGGAAAAAACCAAACGGTTTCTTCTGCTGCGTGTCCTCTAGATGTCTTCTGTTAATCAAACCGTCCAACCACTTTCTCCTCTCGCTTGGATTTCTCCACTTCCTTTCACTGAACCACAGGAGAGTGTTGGAGGTGTGCAGTGCTCCAGCTTCTCTCGCTGTGTGCCAAGTGGCAGAGAGCATTACAGTACTGGAACGTAGCTCCTGAACCTGGCTTCCAGCTGGTTCAGTTCCCTGATCTGGATGGCCCTGTGGGCTGCAGGAACACAGGGATGCTGCTGGCAGCAGAGGTGAGAGCAGTGTTACCTCTTTGCACAGCAAGTTGGTTGCAGTTGGGCCACTCAAAAGGCACTGTGTCCCCAAATCTAAGGAACAAGAATTAAATGTGCCTAGTGTTATTTCTGCTGAGTGGTGTGTAGTTTTCTTGAAGAATTTACCTTCATGGAAGGGCTGTAGAAATTTCCCATTCAGGGTTTCTCATTCATTTTTGCCAGGTTGTGTCTTCTGTAAATGAGAAAAATCCATTGCTGTTGACTGTGCATGCTCTGGGCTCTGGCTTGTCCAGCTTCTTTCTCGTCCTGGCCAGAACTGGGTCTATTTGTGCCGTAGCCTCCAGGCAATGCCTCAGCAAAGCCAGGAGGCAGTGTTTCAGCAGAAAGACATGTGTGTGTGCTCTGAGGCGCTTCTTTATGGGGTGCAGGATGGTAAATGAAAGGAGCTGGAGGTTGTGGTTACAAGGGGGGTGCGTTGCTGCTGCCGTGGGGACTGTGTGATGCTGCAGCTCGCTGCCAGGGGCCACCGCCTTCAGCTGCTGCTGGCTCCTCAGGGATTCAGAAATGGGGACACGTGTAAACTGAAGCTGCTGGTGACCTTCAGACCAGGGAATACCTTACCCTCTTGAGTGATTTCACTCTACTCAAAAGCAAAGCGATGCAACAGTCATGAATGTGGGATACGAAGGAGGTAGAAATAAACAAACTAATCCTGGTTTCTGGAGAGGGAATAAAATGGGAAAAAAAAGCCCAATCTGAAGATGTCTTTAATCTCTGAAGCAGTCTTTAGGAATATATTTGCTTGTGTTATTCCCTCCAAAAGTACAGGCAAAGCATGTGCAGTACAGAGGAAGGAATGACCGACCATGGTCACTGCTGTCAGATGGAAGCAGAGCCAGAGCAGTTTGTTTGAAAACAGGCTGAGATGACAGGAGCAGGAAACACACAGCTTCATCACCCTTCCTGCTCTTGGCAGACATAGGAACTACAGCACAGAAAATAGCGTTTTTAAACTAAGTCTTGAGCTTTGCCTGTCAAATAAATGTGCCGCTTGGTGCCTTATCTAAGTCCTTCCTAAAAATCTTCAGCAGAGGACACCCTGGCTCTGCTCAACTCACGGGGGAAGTTCTGCCCCTTGTTTCAATGCAGCGCAGGTCTTGCCCTTTATGGAAACTGTAGGCAACCTTGGTTGATCCACCAGAACAAGAAAAAGGCAGGATGCCTGCCTGCACAGCGTTTAGCCTTGTTTTGGAGCTGGAATTAAACTATCCAGTGTGTGGCTAGAAATCAAATAAAGCAATTCTCTAAACCCACTGATTCCTTGTCTGGGCTCGAGGAAAGAAGCATCATCCCTCAGAACTCATTTCCCTCGACATGAGCTAACTTTGGTTTTATGATTTTGCCTTTGGAAATGCTCTTAAAGGTAAAGTTTGTAGTGGCCACCAACAGCTACCCCCAGCTGATCCAAAGTTACTGTAACAGCTGAGAACAGCGAGGCCGGAGCTCTGGAGTTGTCTGCAAAGGGTTGTTGTTGCAGGGATCAAGAGGGATTTTGTACAAGGTTTATTTTGAAATGGTTTCAGTGGTCTGGAAGCTCTGGTATGTGATTTATTTTTTTTTTATTTTTTTTTGTAGGGACTTTACAAAACAGTATCATGTGATTTCTCACACGCTCTCAGAGCCTGAAATACTGGCTTTATTACAGACAGATTTGTTAGTCAAGCAAATCTGATTTGTGATACGCTATTCTCCTCTGATTCCCTGAGAAGCTTAACTGCAGTGATGGAAAAGCGAGTTGTGCTTGTACATTGCTATTCAAAAAGCTGTAAAATCTTGATAGAGAGCAGATGAAATCCCAGTGTGTGACGCAGGCTTTCCCCAGAGGTTTGTGCTTGTTGTTTTGGTATAAGCCACACACTTTTGCTGGATTGTGGAGGGTTGAAAGAGCATCCTAAATATACACACCAGTTTGCTGGTAGAACAAGCCCTGTAAAAACAACTCAGGCTCCGGTATTGCTGGAAAACAAGACCTTTACCTAATTCCTATGCTGTTAAAGATACTAATTGCGCTTGGGCTTCTAGCTTCTGTGTTGAGAGGGGCACTGTATGAGGAGCTGATCATTAAGGATAGCAGCTCGGGTGTGAATAATCTCCGCCAGCCAGACATGTGTCCCAGGCACTCCAGATGCTCCCCGAGATGCTGCCAGGTGATGGAAGCATTTTTCTTTACAGGGCTGCTTTGGGAGTTGTGTGTGCCACTGTTTCTAACAGCAGGCTCTAACTGTTTGAGATCAATAATGCCTGGTGTTAGCTGCTTAACTCAGTAGCCTTGAGTGTATCCAGCCCTATAACATCTTTTTGTCCAGGGAATGTAAATGTTGATGGTTGTTCATGAAGCTGCCCCCAGGGGCAGTGATTTTTCCAGCCTACAGCTGCTGCTTGTGGTACCTAGAACTGACCTCCTGGGTCTCTTTCCTGGGCCATGGCACGGTGGCTCCTTTCCCAAGCAGATTTTTCTGCATGTGGAGTATTGCATAAATCTGATCCTTTAGTGGCACAGCCTTGCTGTTGCTATGATTTATTTGTGTATGAATTTTCAGATCCAGATGAACTGTCGTTCTGATTAAGGCTCTCTGAGTTGAAACCCAGAGCAAAGCATTGCAAACTTTAGTTAACAGAGTTTCCTTGGAAAGAAAGAGAGATTTATTTTTCCGGGTGCAACTTCTGAAGTGCAGTCCATCATTGTAAAACCAGCACAATTCACTACTTCCAGCAGTTGCAGTGTTCTCCAGTTGCCTGCAGAAGGATGAGCTCCCATGAGACACCCCATATTGTGCTGCTGTTGACTCTGTGCAATGTTTGTTACCCAGCTTATGCCAGGACACAAAGCATTTGGTCTGCCAGTGCATGGCCACAGTTCTGTATCCAGCAATATTCATACAAACAGTGTAATTCCAGTTAGTAAACAGCCTTAGAGAAGAAAGCTGTTGTGAAGAGGAGTTAAAGATAGTCTTGAGTATTAAAATATTCACTAGATAACAGATTTTTGTAGAAGCAATCCTGAAGCTGGCTGAAGAACCTCATTTGTCTTTTGTGTTTCTTCTCCCCCTTGAGCCTCTATTTTTATTTTTTTTTTCCCAGATAATTGTAGACGACGATGACAGTAAAGTCTGGTCGCTGTATGATGCGGGACCCAGGAGCATTCGGTGCCCACTCATATTTCTCCCTCCCGTAAGCGGAACCGCAGATGTGTTTTTCCAGCAAATTTTGGCTCTGACTGGATGGGGCTACAGAGTTATCGCTGTGAGTATTCTCAGTCCTGTGTCCAAGTCAGGGCACTTGTGCTTGTTGCTCTAATCAGAGGTTGGATAATGAAGATAAACTCCTTAGTGTTGACTGAGGAGAATCCACATAAACCTGGTTCTGAGTTGTACTCCAGGGTACAGTGTGCAGATTCGGGCTGAAATCTGTATGTTTATGGCACTGTTTACCCAGAGCCTTATGCATAGGCATTATTAACTTCTCGGTCTGTTTCCTCCCTCGTGTGCCCTGGACACCAGTCATCTTTGCCTCCAGCTGGATGTTTGCTTGCCATGAGGCAAGCGGGTGGGTCAGTTCAGGGGTTCCCTGGTTGCCTTAGGGCTGGTGGATAACCTGGTTTTAGCCTGTCTAGCTGCAGATGCTAAGTCACTCCTTAAAATCCCAACGACGGGCTGTTTTGTGGCTTTCCAGCTCCTAAGCTGAACTGAACCAATTTATTTGTACATTATTTCTGTTAAACCGTGTGGCTTCAGGAGTACTACTCTGTCTCTAGCAGCAGTTAATGATTTCTGTACCCGCCAACTCTATGTGCTACAAAATTGCTGAAAAATCTTTCCAGCCTCTCCTCCCACTGATGGCAGATGAAGCAACGCTGCACTTTCCCCAACAAACTTGTTCCGTGGCACTTTGTTATGTATTTTTGTGCAAGCGAGGTGCAGGTTTGCACCCTCTGGCTGTAGGGACCTTGCTCAGGAGCTTGAGCCTGGTGGTACAGGAGAGGGAGGCTGAATCCTCGAAACCTTTAATGTGAGACCAGCTTTTTCTAACTCCTCATTATTTTAGTTGCAGTATCCGGTGTATTGGGATCACCTGGAGTTCTGTGACGGATTCAGAAAACTGTTAGACCACCTTCAGCTGGATAAAGTGAGTGCTCCGAGATGGGGAAATGGATGTGTAGTTGGAGTAAAAACCTGATGTTTGTAAGAGTTTCATTTAAAAGCAAGTGTATAACATATGACACAAAACTGCAGCCTATAAATAGAGGCTGTGTTGCAATTTCACTTCTGAACCAAGTTTGTTTTTGAAGGTGAATACCCTTGAAAATTGTCATACTTGATCGAAGTTCAACCTTATTAAATTATATCGATTAACTAGTTTTTCATGAGATTCTGTGGAATATATCCTTCCTAACTTGTGTAGTAAGGAATACCCCAATAAAGTTGGATTGCAATAGCTATTGAAGACAACGTGAAAAGGTTTTTTCTTAGGCTTGATGAGTGAACAGAAATTTGAACTGTGACCTGGAAACGCTTCCTTTTTTTCAATATTTATCACATTTATGTTGCACACAAAACCAGAAGCTGAATAGAAGATTGTTTGAAAGAATGGGTTTTGATTGTTTTAAAGAATGGGTTATGAGGACGGGGTGAACCTTCAATGACTTATTTTTGTAACAAAACATTGTGCTTAGAGATCACTTTTTTCACAAGGGTAATGTGATCTGGTTTTTGTTTTTTTTCTTTAATTAGGTTCACCTTTTTGGAGCTTCTCTGGGAGGTTTTCTGGCTCAAAAATTTGCCGAATACACACACAAATCTCCGAGAGTTCAATCTCTGATCCTGTGTAATTCCTTCAGTGACACGTCTATCTTCAATCAGACGTGGACAGCAAACAGGTACAAAGACTGAGACAAGTGATCAGATTCATGGTATTTTTTTTGCACTGAAATGTGACGCTGCTGCAGTTGGACGTGTGTCTGACCCATTTGCAGCCTGGGTGAGGGAGTTGTGGGATGGAATACTTGGGACTTCTAAAGCCGTGCCATGAGGAAAATGGAAACTTTCACAATTGGGAGTGTGGAATTTGACAAATGAGTCATCCTGTGATCCTCTGTGGTCAGATTTAAGAACTCAAGGTTGTCACATCTTGTTTCTATTTTAGCTTTTGGCTGATGCCCGCTTTTATGCTGAAAAAAATTGTCCTTGGGAATTTCGCATCTGGTCCTCTAGACCCCGAGATGGCGGATGGGATCGATTTCATGGTGGACAGGGTAGGTGGCCGTGTGCTCCAGCATCAATCTCCACAGAGGATTTACTTAGTGGGAGACAGGGGTATTTCTGCTGCTGTCTTTATTTACTTCCCCAGAGGGGAGCAGCAAGGGATGGATCCCGAGCACGTGTTGACTGTCACAATTTAACTGATGCTGTGACTGTCAGCCTGTTATTTACGGTGATCAGAGGAGAAGTGATGAAGAACCTGAGGTAGAAGAGGAGGAAGCGCTGGGATACACCCGTAGGCTTTTCTCTGGAGGCAGGGGCAACTAATGGAACATGTTTTAAGCATTTGACTTGTGCAGAAAGATATTAAATAGGAACTATAATCCTCATCAAAAGTGTAGTCATGTTTCCCTTTAAAATTACCACCTAGTTGGCTGTATTGTTAATATTTCATTAACTTCCTGCGGTGAAACGTGGTGTTAATCGCTCTTTCTCTCTACTGAAAGCTGGAGAGTTTGGGCCAGAGCGAGCTCGCTTCAAGACTTACCCTCAACTGCCAGAACTCCTATGTAGAACCTCATAAAATTCGAGACATCCCTGTAACCATCATGGATGTAAGTTAATCTCAATGTAATCCTTTTATTCAAACACTGTTTCCTCCCCATGGCGGGTGGAGCCTGGATGTTCTTTTAGCAATTTAATAAATATTTGCAGCATGTAACTTTACATTTAGATAAGCCTTTTACTGACTGGGCAACACCAGGATTTTCCTGTGTTACATTAGGAATTGGATATTCTGTGCTATAACAGCTGTGTGCTTAATTATTACAGCATTAGCTTTTTAGCTCTTAATGCCTAACATGTTTTTGCTTGTTTTCTTTTTCATTAATATGGTTCTATAGAGAAGCTTAGAATCACTTCTGGGAGCAGCTTATACCCAGTCTGATTTAATGAGCAAAATCTGGTAAGATTCAGAACTAACTGCTGTGACTTGTTACGCAGGTGTTTGACCAAAGCGCTCTTTCGACTGAAGCAAAGGAAGAAATGTATAAGCTTTATCCTAATGCCAGAAGAGCTCACCTCAAAACAGGAGGCAACTTCCCCTATCTCTGCAGGAGTGCTGAGGTCAACATTTACATTCAAGTGAGTCTCTGCGTTCAAACCTGATCTATGAATGCTTTTGGCCAGAGCAGTGGTAGGAGACTCCTTTCCTGTGCTTGCTCTGGCTTCCTACGCTGCCTGAGCTCCACTCGCTCTGGCTCCCAGGTCACCGATGCAGATGGGCAGGACTGGGAGCAGCCACAGTCGTGGAGGGCTGGCTTTGGGGCTTGGCTGTTGCCCATTTCCTCTGTCCTTTCTGTGAACTCTCATACTCCAGAGCAGTGATTTCATCCTCACAAAAATTACTCGGAAGGAATGTTTCTCTTTTACCAAAACCTTATGCCTCTTTCAGTGTTATTTTCTGTGTCCAACAGATCCATTTGCTGCAGTTCCACGGTACCCGGTACGCAGCCATCGATCCCTCCATGGTCAGCGCAGAAGAGCTGGAAGTCCAGAAGATCAGTCTTCACACCAGCAACGAGCAAGACGAGCAGTAGGTTTTGGGGTGCCGGTGACAACGAGGAACCGGTTTGGTGGTCTTCCTGTGTACAATCAACTGTTCCCACTCTGCCTTTTCCCTTGTGTCAGCCGATTATCACTGTGTGATTCCAATGGGATCAACAGTCGGTGAAGGACCCGCAGTCAGAGACCTCCAGCAGCGTAACAGGATAGAGCTGTTTAATTTTTAGTCTTTGAATTCAAGGAAGCATCTTTCAAGACTACAGTTTTAAAGACAAAGACATTTTTGCTACCAAAGTCTTCACTATCATGTTCTTAAGCAGAACAGTATTTCTTTTTATATTTTTCACTCGGCTGTATATATTGCCACATGCAGATTGTGTACTTATGAGCTGACATATATTTTTGTTGAATATTTGATTTAAAAGATGTTTAAGTGCCAATGTTGCCATCACTTATTTGCTTTATATGTTGTGTTTAAGTTAGTTTCTATCTGAAATAAAGCGTTTGACTTTTTAACTTTCTTGCTGTTAAAATGGTTTTCAATAAAACTTCCCTTTCAGTAAGTGTTGCTTGTTCTGACTACAGGAGAACAGCAGCGTGGCTTTACCCCAGTCCTGGTTGGAGCCACAAACAACCCTAGAACATAAGAAAACCAACGCCTTCTGCTTGAAATCACCTCAAGCTTTAATGCTTAGGTTGCACTGGTTTAGCTCGCAAGTTGGAATTATGTATGGAGTATTTTTTTAAATAACGAGTAAGAAGTATCTTGCAAATTTAAGGGTAAAATCTGGATTTATTGAAATACATTTTTTTTTTCCCTTGAAGCACTGTAAAAAATAAATACCAACTTGTCACATCATACTTTGTACTAAAGAAAGTTGTATGTCCTTGTCAGAGGCTGTACAGATAACCAATGACCACTCTTACCTTGCACACTTACCAAGCTGTAGCCTTGGGATTAAAGAAATCACCTCTTTGATTTATAAACAGTATGTGTATGTTAATGTACATTTGTAAACAATATATGTTAATGTTCTTCTCTGAAACTTCTTGTGAAGAGTCAAAATGTTAAAGATCACAACCCTTAAGGTTCCAAAAGGCCCAAGTGGCAGCCTTGGCTTTTCCTCTGGAATTCCCACCCTAATAGGGGAGTTATGAACACATCTAAGACACAAGAGACAGACAACTCACCCCAAACAAAAAAGGTAAGTAAAGAACATTTCTGAAAGCAAAGGCTTCCCCCTCAATGACTTCCAAAAATGATATTTAAAAATTTACATACAAAAATGTGATGTAAACAAGTTACAGTAAAATAGTGTAGTAGTTCCTTGTTACTCACAGTATGATGAGTGAGACTCACTGATCTCATTCCAGTCCCAGACCATACACAATAGCAGATAAAAATCTGTCTTCTGTGTAAAGAAGCATTTTAGATCTGTAGCATTTGCTGATCCCCTTGTTTCAGACCAAGCAGGAAGCAGCAGCGATGCCAGCTGTTGGTGATGAGAAGCCCTTAGGTTGCAGCTGCCTTCCAAGGAGCAGCAGAGTAGGGGTTTCTCCTGCACTTCAAGACCAGCCGAGGACACATCAGTTGATGGAGCCACTGGTGTCCCCTGGGTCACATCGTGATACACTTCCGTGGAGAGACAGAGTCTGCGTTTGCTTTTTTCCGAATGCTTTCTGTAAAAAAAAAACGTTCTGCTGCACAGAAAGTATAAAGCCATGGCAGGATGTGTTAATTCACTAAAACGGAAGAAAGAGACAGAAACAACATGTATTAGTACCAAGGGGGCAGGACACGGTAACTTCCAGCTTGTGTGAACAGGCTCCACTGAAGTTTTCCTCGGGTAGTGCTCAGTGCGTGGTATTTTAAGGAAAACAAAAGTATTACCTGCTAAATCTCTTCTTCCGATCCCCACGAGGCCTTCGTACAATCCCTTGATTGGATTTTCTCCTGCCGTGATCACACCGTGGAGCCAGATAAGCAGCATTCTGTGCCCGTGCTCCCTGTAGCTTTTGGTACCTGCCAAGATCAAACCAGGACTGAAACCCTGCGCTTGCACGGCCCTGAGCAGAGCAGGTTTCTGAGTGGGTGGGTTCGGACACCCCTCCCTCCTCCTTGGATTTTAGCAGGATGCTCTGAAGTACAGATCAGCTTAATTCCTAGTTGTGGTGCGATTAGATTTAACGTTAAACTTAATGGGGTGGGCCAGGAATGAGCTTGGGCTTGGCAGACACAGAATTTCTGCCTTCAGAGCACAGCTGAGCCCCTTGCTCACGTCCTGAGAACTACAGGAGTCCCTACAGTAACCGGACCAACCATGAACCTGCTTCTGCTAATGTCTCTCTTAAGTTCTAAACAAGACTTCTCTGCCTTCTTGGTTCAGCTCCTTAAAAGAAAAAAAGGTAACACCAGCAAGTTTCCTCTGCCCTACAGAACAAGAATTGTAGCAAGAACTCACAGGTCCAGCAAGTGGCTCAGAAGGAGCAAGCAATAAACTGCTAACCCCTGTGCTTCTCTGGTTTGTCCTAGACAAATTCCAGCGTGTAGATAACTCCACATTAATTAAATACAGGCTTTTTACCCTAATCTTTCGGTTGTTTCAAATAAGCCATCTGATTTTCTTCATGCTTTGCTATTACTTGCAGACTTCTCTCCTAGAAAAGCAATCCAAGTGAGGGAAGGAAAATACCTGGGCAGTGTTTTATACCTGTCCACTGTTGCTCAATGGCCCTAATGTGGGCATCGGTGAATTTCCAGTGATGTGCCAGCTTCTTCCATTCACCGGGTTTGAGGTACTTAGTAGCTAATCTCCACATCACTGAGCGGATGTGCTGTGTTTCCAGCCTGTGATCCTGCTTAAAGGTCAAGTGCTTTGCCACCCAGGAGTCGGAGTCGCTGTTCAGATTGTCCTGCAAAGCCAGAACAGGGGTTCCCTTGGGATGCAGCAGAGGTACCTGTCATTCTGCAGCTTCCCACATCCTCCGAGTTCACTCTGGCACAGCGCTGTCTTTTTATTCTCTTGATTCTCCTGCTTCACTCTGTTCTAATCATGCATGGTAACAAATGCTGTTAATAGCAGCTTGCTTGTGGAAGGCCAAGCCGATTGCAATTTGCATTTCTACAGTGCCTTTTATCTGGGGCTTGTATACAGAATCATTTAATTAAAATCTCCTTGCTCCCCTGCAACATAGGCACGTGCTTGCCTCCTTTACACGCCAGACTGCAGAGGCCAAATGACTTTCCCTAGGGCTGTGTGGGAAGCCCATGCAAGGGCCTGATACACACAGCGTTACTCCTGAAGCTGGGCCTGTGGCACAGGTGGATGCTCTCCCTTCCTTCCTTTTCTTTCCCCTCTAGAGCACCGTCTTTCCTGGTATGGGAGGATGCCCAAAGTCCTACAAAGATGTGGATGTGGTGTTTGGCTGTGCTTTCAGCACACTCTCTGCTCAAATCGGTTTGGGCACAGGCTTGGGGTAGGCAGGGTTTCTGTGGGGGACTGGGGCTGAGCACACGGGGCCATGGGAGGAGAGACACGGCTGGGCCATACTGGGACACACAGGAGGAGCAGCCCCAGCCTTGGGGAAGTCTGAGAGGGAAGTCGATTCTGCGACTCCAACAAGAACTGATCACTCTGCTCACAAGAGCTGTCTCCCTCCCACTGCTGAAAAACTCCCGTTTGGTGACCTCGGACCAAGCATTTTCCTGCTCAGCGCTTCAGTTTCTCCTTCTGGGAAAAGGAAGTAATGCTACCCCACTCCCTTCTACAGGGCTTTGGGAAGAGCTGCCAAAGAATATTTGAAAACCCTTGTTCCCTTCAGCACAGCCTGGGGTTTTTAACAACGGAGGCTTTTTTAAATAAGGAAGCCTTAAGCAGATGTTGTTGGCATGGTGAGGACTTTTGTTTTTTTAAGGTGATGAAAGAGGAGGCCAGGCTGTCACAGGACATCCTGCATTTCTTTTCTGTGTGACAGTTGGTGACGTGGAGTCTCAATGCAGAGGAGAAGGCTACACCTGCCCAAGGGAAACGCAGAGGACGGCGGTGTCAGCTGCTCACCTTCTCCCATTTGTAAAACCGATCGGCTTTGATAATCATGTCTGCCAAGTTGATGTGATTGCCTCGGGCGGCGACATCCAGCGATGTTTTCCCTTGCTGAAATTAGAAGGGGAGAAAACGAGCTGGAAAAGACTTTGCCTGCTTGGGAGAGACAATCTCGCTGCCCAGCCAGTGGTCTGCAGTCACAGGCAGCACGGCCTGTTGAGCAACACACCCATCCGGGGACGAAGGACCCCTCTTCTCCACCTGCAAACCCCTCGGACGTGAGCCACCTTGGAGCTACTGCGTGCAGGGCACGGGGAGTCATTTCCCAGGCTCTGCAGCATTTCCTCTGGTGCCACAGGGATCTGCCCGTTTGGCAGGGGAGGTCAGAAAAGCATCCCACAACCCACAGTGGATGGCAGGGGGCTTTTGGGCTCCCAGCACCACGGGTGCAGCTGGCAAAGGACCGGCTCAGCACCATAGTCCAAGGCATTTTATAGCCTTTTGCGCAGCAGGTTTGCTGACACATGGAACTGAAGTGATTTATACAACCTCATTAATTTTACAGGCTCCACATCCGTGTGATTAGAAACAGTCCCCTGGAAGAAGCTCCTTACACGGACATGATTTTGGATTGGGGTGGGGGGATGTATATTTATATTGATATCTAAAAGCGCACAGCAGAAAGGAACAAGATTTGAAAGTTGCATGAAGGGAAGGGAGCCAGCCCAGCCATTGGACACGCTGCTGAGAACAGTTCTAGCCTCAGATGTGAGCAGAAACCCAACTGCAGACAGAAAAGGGTGAATGTGTTCCCTGCACCGAGTCTCACTGCGGTTCCACAGATCGCTGGAAGGTGGCAAACACTCACTGCAGCTGAAGGCCGTGAGGGCTTCGAGTCTGTATGAGCTTTAAGCCACTGCGAACGGCAGACACTGTAATCATCTCTGCCCAAGCCCCCTTCAGCAGTTTCTGAGCGCACACCACGCTTTCATAGAATCATAGAATCATCTAGGTTGGAAGAGACCCTTGGGATCATGGAGTCCAACCATCTACCCTACTCTACAAAGTCCTCCCCTACACCATATCCCTCAGCACCACATCTAAATGGCTCTTAAACACATCCAGGGATGGGGACTCAACCACCTCCCTGGGCAGCCTATTCCAATGCCCGACCACTCTTTCTGTGAAGAATTCTTTCCTAATGTTCAGTCTAAACCTACCCTGTTGGAGCTTGAAGCCATTCCCTCTTGTTCTGTCATTAATTACCTGTGAGAAGAGCCCAGCACCAACCTCTTCAGGCCACACACAACTTGCCTGATTCCTCTAGAATTCCTTTTTTTCATCTAATTAGAGGGCAAAAGCTCTGGAAGCTGGTGCCATATCTATACCGAAGAGATACTTTTAACCTATTAAAATATGTGCTGTAATTATTAAGGCATATTATGTACCATTATTCAAGAAGATATTTGGTATTAATGTGCATGATAGCACAAGATGGAACTAGAACAACTTTGAGAAGAAAAAGTTTACTCATTGTGTGAACTGTCTTCTACCTTCCTCAGAACCTGTCACTTCTTTCCTGGAAAACACATCAAAATAACCTGCTCAGCAGCATTTCAAGGCCCTATCCCTGGAAATACCCAGATTTTAATAGTATTCCTAGCTGTCTTTGAAAATTATGAAAAAACAGAGGCATTCATACTTTCCCTCCATAGCCCCATGGAATTTCTTTAACCCACGCAGCTGTTTACCTTGTCTGTCAGCTTCAGATTAACTCCTGCAATGAGAATCATCTCGGCAATGTCCTGCCTGCCGTGCTCTGCAGCGATGTGGAGCGAGGTCTGCTGCCTCTGCAGAAGGAGGGGGAAAGGACTAAATTTCAGAGAGGGACAAGTGTGAGGCTGGAAGGACAGGACAGAACAATGCCAGGAGGAAGCACTGCAAGAACGCTGTCAGCTCTGCCCTCCTTTCCCCTCTATCCCTTTTTAAACTGAGGGCCAAGCATCCTCCTACCTCAAACTGGACTGGGTTCCTCAGGCTGAGCAACTGGTCTGCCCATCCCAGCATCAGACCAGGAAGCCCCTCTGATAGCATTTCAGTCTAAAGAAGGGACCTCTTCAGTTCCATAAAGCTCTCTAGGGTCACTTATAGGACCATATTATTTTCTGTCATTTAAACAATTTCTGCAGGCAGACAGTTTGGCCAAGGGAGGAAAGGACCAGTACCAATTCTTTGTTTCTAGGAGACAGGGCCGGGTTAACGTGTACACACTGTAAACTGTATGTGCCTTGGGACTCTTTAATGGAAACAACTAAAATCAAACACAAAATGTGGCAACTTTATGGTGTCACCAGGAGAGAACATCACTAAGAGAATGAACATTAATCAAAACATTATGAACAAGCTACAGAAAGCCCCTCGTTCACAACATTACAATTTGGTGAGAAAACCAGCTGCCTCCAGTCTTGCCTCCCATTCTCAGCCCCACAAACGTTTTGCAGAATATCCTCTGGCCTGAAATTTCTCCCACCTGCTTCCAGCAGGAAGGAGAGTGCCTGACTATGCAACGTGACTGTGCACAGGTCCCAGGGACACGGCACAGCCCACGTGTTGAATGCCATCAAGCGATTACCTCACTGCAACACTCAGAATCATTTCACAGGTTTCACGTTTCCTAAGTTGTGCTTCCAGGTTTTCCCCATTTTAAAGCACTCCACTTTAACCCTGTCCCCAAGATGATCAAATCCCCCATGAAACTGGTTCACATTTCAAAGACAGAGGAGAGGAGGTGCAGTCTTACATTATCTGGAATGTCAAGGTCGCACTCCGCGTCGATGAAGAGCTTCACCATGGCTGGGAAGTTCTGCAGTACCGCGATGTGTGTCGCTGATGCATTTTGCTGTGGAAAGAAGACCCTGGTCCTTAGGGAGTTGCTCTGTGCTCTTGAACAATTCCACAAACCAGCTTTGCCTTTTTGTAAGTGATGAGGGAATCAAACAGCACTTACATGATTAACAGCGTCTGTGTGGATTCCTGCGTCCATGAGGATCCTGGCTATCTCCTCGTAGCCGTGCAGCGCTGCGTAATGAAGGCAGTTCATCTTCTTCTAAGAGGCACAGCAGAAGAGATGGGTATTAGCCAAGGATTCTCCTCAGAGGCTGTAGTTGTTACAGACTGCCCACAGAGATCTCCCTGCTTCCCTCCTGCAAGATCCTGTCCACAGAAATCTCCTCCTTCCCTCCTCCCCATGTCCCCGTGCCAACAAATTCATAAAGATTGTCTCCACAGTCAAACTAGCCCCAGGGGGCTTCACCTGCCTCTTTGTACAAAGCCATGTGCACTTTCCTCTGGACTCCCTGCGCTATTTCTGAAGTGCTGGGCTCCACATGGCCTCATCTGACAAAGGGTGCCCTCCCTGGGAGGACAAAAATCCACAAAGTAGTGTTTGGAAAAAAGGAATCACCTCCTCGGAGCTCACCTGGGTTTGGGCGTTGACATCGGCACCTGCTTCCAAGAGCAGCTTCACACAGTCGCTGTGACCTCCCTCGGCAGCCAGGTGCAGAGCCGTAAGTCCTTCCTGGACAAGGCAAAAAAGGAGACAAGCAGCATTTCTGCAGACAAGGCCAAGACAGCAGCAGAATGAGCAAGCATCTACCCCTACCCCATCTTCTGAATCCATGATGCGTTAAAATACCAGTTCTGAGGGCCAGGATGACCGTCAGAAAAACAGAGAACATAATTATCTGCCATTGACATATCAGAGTACTGCTCTGTCCTTATGCCACTGGAAACAGCTGGCCCACGGGCCACAAGACAGACATCATGTTAATCACCTTTTCTCCCTTTCATCCCATCAGCAAACAGAAAAGGATTTCACGTGGACAACAAAGACAAACCATTTTCCTAGAGCAGTCCATAGGCAGGACTGGAAACCTGTGGCCCTCGACCACTGGTTCTCCCTTCTGAGGGCTGCAGCTCATTTCTTTACAAGAAACAAGCAGAATTCCTAAGTGATTTAAGCTCATTTTATTATTGCTTTTTGCACAAAGGGCAGCTCATCTGGGAGAAGACAAATGCAACCAGTGTTATCGTAGAAGGTGGTTTCCCTTTTCTTTCAGATCTTAATCACAATCAAATACACTTTTTAAAGTCAGTAACCAAATAAGACTAAAGAAATTGCTGATAAACTTAATCGGGAGTGTGCCCTGGAATAAATAACAGCGTTACTAAGCCAATATTTGCTATCTAAATCATTAACTATGTTCCAGACATAATTTTCCAAAGTAGTTCTGCCAAAGAGAAATCTCAAACAGAAGGTCCATATGTTCAGTGACTAAGTCAATACTATAAAACATAGTGAAGTTTAGTTTAAAACACACTCAATAACCATTTAGGCACTTGAATGTACAAGGGTCAGGGAGAAAAAGGGAGATTAAATGGAGTGATAAGGTAAGGCAGCAGATACAGCAGGAAGAAAAGACAACACACAACACTTTAGAATTGCATATTGGTCCAAGACAGATGTTGCCTTTCACTGGTAGCCTGCAAGCGTGACCTGCATTTACACACGTACGCAGTAGATAAAATCAGCAATCTTCTAAACCTCTCCTGTCAATACTGACTATTCAGCCTGATGACAGTGTCAGGAGAGTACTTCTGGGGAGGGAAAGGGTGAAACTGACGTGGCTTTCATTTCATATAAATGTACTTACTAAGTTCTTTTCATCAAGGTCCACTCCAACATCTATAATCTTCTGCAGCACAGAGAGATGGCCATTTTTAGCAGCTAAATGCAATGCTGTATTTTCTTCCTGAAAGTAAACATCACTTCATACATATATGTATCACAGGACCGAGTGTTCATACAGCACAACCTCACACGGAGTATACCCAAGGTGGCTGAAGAGGAGGTTGTTAATGAGTCTGAAAGAGTCTTCCAAAATTGCAGCAGGGAGGGAAGAAACTCAGCTACCTTAAACCAGAGCATGGTCCACCAGGCTTGCTGCACACCCTGTCTGAAAAGTCCTGGAGATAAATCCAGCACGGACTGGGGTGCAAATAGCTTGCAAATGGACAGGGAAGAAAAGCCCTGAAGTACCACAACCATAGTTATAACTGCTGACAACTTGCCTGCACGAGCCTCATTTGGTAACCCGTTTGCTGAATTTCATGTCCTCCTCAGACTTTACCTCCCCTGCATGTGGTTTTGTGCCCGTACCTTGTCTTTGGCACTGTGAGAACAACCCAGTCGAATCAGGAACTCCACCACCTCCAGCCGCCCGTACTCTGCAGCCAGGTGAAATGCTGTCCTGTCCATCTTTGAAACGAAACAGAAGGAAAAACAGTCCAAGAAAGGCTCACAAAGCACAAGACTACATCATCTGCTGCAAGGAATATAATAATGCCTTGTGAGATAACTAATTGCACAGCAAGCTTAGTGTCCACAGGAGGAAAAAGTGCTGCACTTGAAAAATAGTTTTTCTGTTGCTAACTTTTATTGCATTTAGGATGACCCTAAAAAAACAAGGTGAACAGATCTACGCACTGGGGCTAACAACTCCAAGCACTTTGGTCTCACCAAACACTGGAAAAGAGACCATTTCAATGTTTATTTCATATAAATAGAGGATAATAAATGGATTACTAAAAGCAACTAAGGACAGAAAATGGAATTAATGTCTAAGACCCCAGTTATCGAGGGAGTTAGAACCCCTTTTGCAGGGAAAAGGGGGAAAGGCAGATCTCTTGTTGCCTCATTTAACTCCCAAGCATCAGAACCGGGATCACTCTAGGAACCATGAAGGCCACGTGCACCACCTCCTGTGCTCCTCTGTGTTCCTCCTATGCTGTCTTCAGGAACAGATCAGCTAATGCTGGAACATGCTGGGAGAGGGCCACCCTTGGTTATTGCCTATCGACAATACGTCCTGGAGCATCAGCTGCACAAGAGAAGGACACTGAAATTCTTGAATTTATTCTGCAAAAAGCTAAACTAGGAAGCCCTGGCTGCTGAAGCCTGTCCACAGCCAGAATCCTCATCGTCCCTAAGCCCCCTGCCACAGGAGGGCCATAGCCTGTGTGGGATACCCTTGGTTCTCTGGGAGTAGCATCTGGCTCTGGGTCTCTTCCCAAGACCAAGGACAACATTCCTCCTAAGCATGAACCGAAGCAGTGAAGAGCCTTTCTACCTTGTCTGTTTTATCCACACACATGTCCTCCAGGTCCTCCATGATGAATTCCATCACCTGGATGTGTCCCCTCTGAGCCGCACAGTGGAGCAGGTTCCTGCCATTCTGGAGAGAAGATAAAGGATTATTCACTTAACAAGTCCAAGGCAATGGGACAGTCTTTTTTAACAACTCGCTTCTGTTAGCAAAGACCCATTTGATGCCTCCCTGCAGCTCTAGAGCTGAAACAGTTTGTGCTGCAGACAGCAAGTTATGACTCTGAAGTACTAATGCTTCTTTTTCCCAGTGGTCTACTTTAAAATAAACAAAATGCTGATTCACTAAACCCATTCTCCATTTCTGTAACACCTTCCACCTCAGCACTGCACAAACGTGAACTGAGAAAGCCATGTAGGTATCTATAGCTACAATTCCTACACCTGGTTTAGGAACAAAGCAGAAGTGCAGATGGCAGTCCCCACAGCAGATGCTGTCACACAGGATCACCTTCGCTCACAGATAAGCCTCACTCTCTCCTCCCCATCACTGTCTGGAGCCCTGTGATGGACCCACGTAAGGAAAAATCTCTCACCCTATCAACACAGTTAATCTTGGCCCCAGCATTGACGAGGATCTGCAGGACGCGGAGGTGGCCAAACCAGGCAGACAGGAGAAGCGCATTCATTCCAAACTGGGCAGAAGAGAAGAGAGATACTTACAGCTGAACTACAGCCACCACCATCCCCACCCTGGAGGGAAGATGTCCCTCTAGCTTCATGAAGTTTCCCAAGTACTTTTGTTTGTCTCTGGGGTTTTTTTAGCCCCACTTTCTCCAATTACTATTATTCCTCCCACAGATGGTCGCAGCAGCTGAGCAGAGACCTGACTCTTGACTGCTACTTCCTAGTCAATGGTACGTATTAGCCTGGTTGTGAGGTGGGGAAGAGAGAACCTGCTGGCTGTCACTGTCTTCCCACAAGCCCCAACAACACAACCAGAAGCAGCCAAGCATCCCCATGCTATACAGAGAACCTCACAGATTCTACCAGCCTTCTCCTCAGTCACTGTGCGTGCAAGGAAAAGGCCAAAAGACAGAGCACAGACACATCTGAAAACAAGGCTTGCTCCAGAAAGGCACCGCAACTGCCTCAGCAGGGAGGCCACAGCTTCCCAAGCATTGCCAAACCTTGTGCCACCCCCTCAGGGCTACGGTGAAGTCTGTCACTGCCAGCCCAGCACCCAGTCCCCATCAGTCTCCCAAGATAGAACCCATTTGCAGGACATGTAAGGGAGATTTGTCTTCGTACGCTGTCTTCGTCATCCACCGGGACATCGTGATCCAGGAGCAGTCGCACAGCATCCACGTTCCCTGCTCCCGCGGCCCAGTGCAGGGCAGTCCGGTCTGTCTGGAAGGGAAGGGAGAGGGAAGGCTGATGGTGGGTGGGTGTATCCACCAGCCTTCCTGAAGGCCAAAATCTCCTTTGCCATCCACGGAGCCAGAATTTCTCACACTGTGCAGGGTTTTCTTTGGACATAACCCTCTGTCTCTTGTCAGGCAGACAGGTGCTGGTCACTTTCTACTCAGAAATTGACGTTATGGACTATATCCACAGCACAGGAATGAGAAACATCGCTGACCGTGGACAGATTGAAACTTAGGGATGGGTGCAATCCCGTATTTCCAGGAACCTACTGGTCAACAAGTGTAGATCCGTACCAGGAACCGAGTTAGACCCATAGCCTTGGTGTACAGAGATAGCAAACTCAAAGCCTTTCCCTGCAGGCCTGTGCATCTGGCACACAGGTTCCAAGGGCAACCATAAGTTATCACCTTCCCTCACCATTTGCAACTTTGTAGTCTGGCCAGGATGACAGTGCTGTGGGTTTCAGCGTGTTCTGAAACTGCTCAGTTGCCACAGGCCCTATTTAGCACTGGGCGGTGTTTTTTTAAAGCTTTGACCAACTGAGCAGATAATGAGAAGAGTAATGTTAAGCAGCTGCAGCTCTGAAACACACCCTCAGCACTTCCTGCAGCTCAGAGATGGAAAAATCCAGGACTTACATTGTTTTTGGCTTTGATGTCGACCCCTCTCCTGATGAGCTCCTCCATCCTGGCTGTGTCATTACGCTTTGCTGCATCGTGGAACTCCTTCTCTGAATGAAGCACTGCAGCAGGAACAGAAGAATGGGCATTAAAACGGTGCTGGCACGGAGCACGGACCAGCATGTCCCAACAAACCTCCCCTTCATCTCATATACCCCACTGGCTTCAAGGAAGGATGACTGCGGAAAGATTCTTCCAGCAAGAATCCCAGCCCTACAGACATTGGCATGTTTGCTGGATTCGTCCTCTCCCACTATCCTCCCTTCCCTGTGCCCCTCTTCCAGTCCTACCAGCTTCTCTTCTAATTTAGTGTCATTCCTGCGTGGCCTTGCTCCGGCTGCAGAACGTTTTGATCCATGAGGTCCATGTCCTCTGGCCATCCTCTGAAGCCTAGAGCCGGTGTGAGGGCTCAGGCAGATGAAAAGATGGCTTTCCTTCATCTGTTCACTTACATCCTGCTGCTCTGCAAGGAGGCCTTTACACATGGTCCTGCTGTGCCCCCCCGGGCAACCTGAATCAGCCAAGCAGCACAAAACTGCTAACCTGGCCTGTGATTAGTGTTGCATCACTTAATAGACCGTGGCAGTTCTGGGCATAATTTACCACAACCGGCAGTATTTGTCCTGCACACTTAGGCACAATTTAAGGGTGTTTACTCTCCATGCTGGGCCTTGCAATCTCCTCCTTGATCGAACAAACCTTCCTGCCAAGAAACGAGAGCAAGGCTGTGACTCCGGGCCTGCTGCAGCCCCAAGGGGATGCTCTCAAGGTTTTTGGCAAGGCTGGCGTCAGTTTTTCTCGGACTCAGTCTCTGCCCTAGTCCTTTGGGGGAATTATTTTGAGGTGCTTAAGGCCAACCCTCAGCCTGTCTCAGCACGCTGGAGAGCTGTCTCGGATGTTCTGCTCTCTTCTACGTTTCTACAGATCTCAGGCTGCAGTTTGAGGGTAGCAGGGACTCAATGCAACTTCATTTTATCAACATACCAATTAGACACATGCCATACAAGAAGCATAAAAACTATGGTTCCCATTCCACCACACCAAGAAGATAGGAGACCTGCTGTCTGTATAGTACTACCCCATTTCTCTCTGGAGGGAACAGAAGGAAGGCACCCCTGCTGTGGACTCGTAGGGCAGCAGAGGTATAACCTCATCCTCCAAATTCCATTCCTCTTACCTTCAAACAAAAACCTTTAGCTCAAGAAAAACACAAATAACACAAATCTTAATACCAGGCAGGGTCATTCAAGAGTGTTGGACCTACTGCTACACTGAAGGCAGCAGGATTTGGACACTGATTTCTGCAGGAACAGGATTTTCTGTACTGTATATTGAGACGCTGTTCTCATCTGGCCAGGTGTGTTAACGGGACTGCATTTCCCCACTGCACGGATGCCTCATTTGAGAGGAAATATCAGGAGAACTTGGGAAAAACCTGTGGAGTTTATGTTAATTATTAACACCAATGGCTACACACATACTACCTCCTTGCAAATGCTTATCTCCATTCAGTGGAGTAAACCCTAGGTTTCACTTAGGCAAACGTTGCTGCCTCTGCTCTCCAGGTGACAGAAATGTGTTCTTACATTTTAGGATTGCACAAAAGCGCCATTGTCAAAAGACAACAAACCGCCCCTTGACTTGTTTATTCTCTCCTCTACCTGTGAAGATGCAGTAACAAACCTTGCGTTGCTAAGGCCGTAGAAGCCACGGTTTATTTATTCTCAGCAACATATGGGAAACCATTTGACGGTCTGAGTTTCCTACTTACTGTCCACACCGGCACAGCCAGCCCCATAAATCTAAATGCACCCCTCCTCATGGCATGCACCCCTCCGACAGCAGCATTTCAGTAGATATTCAGCAGCTTTTCCTTCTCTTTCGAGCTCAGGGTATTTCATACCTTACGGTACCGAATACGAACTCAGTTACCCCAACCAGTGTGGAAAACAATTTCAGTGATTTACCCTCAGTGCCATGCACCATCACACGGGCAGTTTATGATGCAAGAGATTTAAAAAAGCAGCAAAGGAGAAGAAAAACATGCCAAGAGAGGGGCTAAAGCTGTTTGCTGGGTTCTATCTGGGGCTGCAGGACACAAAGCCCAGTACGGCTGGAGACCGGCCGATAAAGGCACCCACAACACCGAGGTGCGGGATACCGGCGTTATTTGCAGCATCCATGGGGTACAGGATGCTTTGGGGCAAAAGCAGTGCCGAGGTTACACACCTCCTTTGTTTCCGAATGGATTTTTGTAAGTCCTGTTACCCTTTAAAGCACCTCGGCCCTCCCCCTTGAGCCCCCTCCCCGGGCCCGGGGGTGGCCGCGTCCGCCCCCGCCCTCTCCCTCCACACGAACCCCCCTCACGGCGCGGCCCCGCCGGGGCAACCCTCTCCTCAGCCCCTACTCACGGGTGTCCCCCTCCGACGCCAGGTCGTCCCCCATGTCGCTGCCCGCCGCCCACGCCGGTCCCGCCGCCGCCCTCTCAGGGCGGGCTGGCTGCCGCGGCCCCGCCGCCTCAGGGCGGGCTGACTGACTGCCGCCGCCCCGCCGCCGCAGAGCGCCTCTGTAGCTGTTATTTAAAGGAAAATAAAAGGAAATAAATGCTCCTTCCGACAAACGCGGTGTTTTCAGGCCGTTTGGGAGATGACTCGAGGGGGGAAATGCGGATACCGCCATTCCGGTCAAGGGGGCCGCACGGTGCCGGCCTTCACCTCAGATGGTGCCGACCTTCACCTCAGATAGTGCCGGCCTTCACCTCAGCTGAGGTGGTTCAGCTCGGCTGAGGGCTGCTGCTTGGAAGCTGTGAGTGGTTTAATGCTGTTTCCAAACCGATTTGGGAGGAGAAGAATGTCAAATCTGTGGGAAATACGAGGTGGGTTGTTGGGGTTTTTTTTTTGCCCTGAAAGCAGCGTTTCAGGGTATATGGCGTTTCCATGGGATGAGGTGCTCTCGTCTACCACAGGGCCTGGGGCATGGCAGGGGGTGCAGGAGCGGGTTGAAAGCACTCTTCACTCAGAGTTCGAGTTAATTCTCCTGTTTCAGCACCTGGGTCTGGTTTTGTCTTTTCCAGGAGGAGGAAGGAACCAGGCAGTGGCTGAGCCGAGGTTGGGGAGAGAATCCAGTCTGTTTTGGGAAGGTCTGAGGTGAGCACAAGGGAAAAAAAAAAAAGGTCCAAAACAGCCCAAAAAATCACAAAACTGGGTGCTTGGTCCTGGCCGTGTTGTCCGTCTCCAGGCTGGAGAGGTGCTTCTGCCTTTTCATGAAGGATGAGGCATTGGTTTTCCTGGAGCCACACAGTGACCATCCTTTCTGCTAAAGCCCTTTCAGCACAGCCCATGGTGAGGTCTCTGGCATGGGTCTGGCCCCATAGCTCTCTCCCCATATCTATTTTGTAAGCATATGTGAGTCCCCCCTTGTGAGGGACACAGGACCAGTGTTTGCTTGCACTCAAGTCTTGCCATGGATATGGGGTCACACGTTGAGTGACGCCTTGGGTTGATGGAGTAAATGCTGTTTGTTGGCCTTCAAATGGATAGGGAGGTGGTGTGAGGAGAAAGGAATAACCTTTCTGGGTTCTGCCAACCCAGGACAGGCAGGACTGGGAGGCACGAGCTTAAATCATGGTAGGACTTTGGTTTCTCCTGTGTATGGCTTCCCATTGGCCAAGGAATAGATTGCAGAAAGGGGGGTTTCTCTGCTGCTGGTCCTCGGATAGGAGAGGTGACATCGGATTTGTAGTCCCTCCCTGCACCATGCTGGCCTACAGACTTGGTCCTTGTCACCCTTCTCCTCCCTCAGCAGGACTCCCTGGAGGACTGTCCCCATGCCCTCCATCCTCCTCACCGTGCCGCGGGTTCTGGCTGTGAGCACACGCTCATCCCGGCGACCACATGAGGGTGCCCGTGCTGTTCACCTGCCACCATCTGCAGCAGCAAGCAGTGAACTCCAGGGTGCAGATGGGGCTGTTCCCTGGGCTCAGGCCAGTTTTGGGAGGACATCCCTGCCCCAGGGACCCTGTGCTGCTGTTATAGTTTGAGAAACCCACAAGAATTTATTGCTGTTTACACAATTCTATCACGAAATGACCACCCGGGAAGGGGAATCGGGGACTAAGAAGGAAACACGAGGGTTGAAACATAAATAGATTTAATAGGCTAAGACTAAATAATTAACATTAACAATACTAAAGAACCAGTATTGATTCTGACACCAATATAATATACACAAGGACTATACTCAGCCCATCCCATCAGTAGGAAGCTGTGCACTCCCAGCAGGGGACAGCAAATGTGGGACACTGCGAGCGCTGTGGCTTTGGGAGGAACAGAAGGGCTCAGGAGTCCAGTACCGAGGCAAGAAGTTCTCTGGACTGCTGCCATCAAGGGAGAGAGAGCACCACGCAGCAAACTTTCTAATTTATATCAAATGTGGTGTTAATGGCATGAAATAATACTGTTGGCCAGCCTGGGTCAAATGCCCGGGTCTCACTCCCCCTCATCCCAGGCTTGAGAACACTGAGACCTTGAATGCCACATAGCCTCGCTGGATAGAAAGTAAACATTTTCACACATTCAGATACTAGAGTCTTCTAAAAGTGCAGTTTTCCCAGGCATTAGAAGAGAAATTAGTTCCGTGTTGCTCAAACCAGGACAGCTGCTCCTGTGAGAGCACACAGGGTGTGTGTGTGTGTGGTGGGAGATGCAGGCAGTGTCCTGGGGGGATGCGGAGACCCCCTGCTACTTCAGAAATGTCCCTCCATGGGCACAGCCCCACCAGAGCTATCTTCAGGGCAGGGAGCCACACGGCTGAGCTGGTGGTTTCCATCTCATCAAAGGCCACTGCCAAGGGTCTCTGTAGCCAAATGCTGTGCTGGACCAGCTGCCGCTGCAGGGACCACGAGCAGGGCTTGTTGGCCTGCCCGGCTGTGAAATGGGGAGGTAAACCCTAAGCTCCTGAGCGAACATAGCTCTTGGGGGGGTTTATGACTACCTGCTGGTCTCAGAGCTTTGGATTTGTGTTTTGTTTTCCTTTTATTTAAATTGAATTAAAAAAACCCAAACCCTCCCCAGTAGGAAAAGCAAACATAAGGTCTGTCTGGATAAAGGGGAAGCCTGTCTTACGTACAATAGCTCGGTGGGTAGAGCATCCTCCCCGAGGAAGGGGGAAAGCTAGGTTTGATCCGTGCTTCTGCCGGAGGGGAGAGGCAAAGCCTGGTCTCCACAAGACCCCAGAGAGTACCGCAAACAGCAGGCTGTGAGCATGTCTGGTATGGAGTGTTTTTCTTGCTCTTTCCTGTTATTTTAAATAATTAATGATTTGATGGAGCAGGGAGTGGAGAAGGCAGGTGTCCCGTCTCCCTGGAGGGCAGTCTGTGCACCCGGAGAGATGGAGTCTTGCGCTCTCTCGATGAATATTTAAGTGTCTTTAGACAAATTGGACCGGCGCCAGCAGGAATGACTGAGAAGAGCTGAGCCCTTTCCCACTGGGTACCCTAGTGCCCGGGGGCTGGGGAAGCAGCCCTGAATAGGGCAGAGACAGAATAATCCCTGCTTATACAGACGCAAGGTACATCCCAGCCTTGGGTAGGACCCCTGGCTCTTGCTAGTCTTTTGTTAGGCTGTAAAAGATCCTTGGATGGAAAGCTGTCCGGATTTACTCTGCCACTGTTAATGTCATTCTCTGCCCCTCTTCTAGAGCTTGAATCAGCCAGGACTGGTCACCTCCAGCTCTTCTGCTGCTTAACACTGACCTTGGAGAAGAAGTAGCGCAGATGCACTGAAGTTCACATCTGATTGTGGGCTTGGGCATTTCCATTTGGCAAAAAGAAAGAAAAAAGCAATGTAGGCAGTTCCTTCTGTCCTTACTAAATAGGTATGTGTTCAGGGATAGGAGGGACGAAGACTTTCTGCTGATACCAAGTACAGAATGCAGCGAGGATTTATTTACGATGCTGAACACTTGCCTAGTGATCCATTTATTAGCTAACAGACCTAAAAGAGCTCTTGGATTTTTCCGCTAATGTTGTAGCATAACGAATGACAGGGGGAAGTGGTAATTTGAGCTCTTTTTGCAGTATAATCCTGGTATTGACTCCATCTTCAGAAAGGTGTTAAAGTCTTCGACTTTATTTCACTTGAAGAATAATTTTAGCTAAGCCAGCTACGTGCTCTTTTTCACTTAGAACTGAAGCTCTCTGGCATAGTGTTTTGTGCTCCTACCTTGCGTGCACAATTTTTATGCATTAGTTTAGGATAATCATTATTTTCAATCTCCAGCTTTCAAAAATCATGAGTCAGGCTGCTTAAATCCATTCCATTTTAAAATGTGCCTCTGTTTGCTCTCTGATTTAGTTGTATACACTGTGATTTTAAAGTCAGTCAGATTTGCAGCTAGCCATGTAGTACAGCCCACAAACCAGTATGTGTTTATGCAGAAACAGTTGCTTACCGAAAGGTTTAACAAATTGGACTTTAATTTATAATCTTCCTTTGGAAGTAAAACTGGAAGGTGGTTCCTCCAGCCGGCAGCTGCCTTTAGTCCAGGAAGCCAAGTCTCTGCTTCCCTGGAGCTGCCCACAGTAGAGGAGCCTGGCTCGGGTGACAGCCTCCAGCCCCGGAGGATTGTCCTTTTCTGGCATACGCTGCCACAGTCAGGAAAGCGAATATTGTATGGGAGAGGGGACGACCATGTTCCTCTTCCAGTGCCGATGGAGCGTTTTTACACAACTGGGTATCAAATATGCTGAGACAGCAACCACGGGCTCTGCGTGGCAACACCCCAGCCAGATCCTTCGGGCGCTGTGGTACACGGCTGCTGTTGATGCCACGAGGAATTGGATGTTTGTGCTGCTTTATGTCCCACTGTGGATATGAAAGGGACTAACTGTACCAGATCTGTGTCTTGGCTTGCAAACTGTGCTTCCAGATATGTCCTATTAGAATGGTATACACATTAGAGGTCTGGCTTCATGTGTGGCTCCATCCTATTTGTTTTCTTGTCTGGGCCAGGCGTTTAGTTGTCCTGTAGACTAGGTTATTTTTGGTGCTTTCTTTGATAACTCCAGTTGCTGTGACATGCTGCAGAGCCAAAACTCCACAGGGAACATCCCAGCAATGCACACAAACATCAGCCCTGTAGCTTCTAACAGTCAATATATGAAGCTTTCAGAAACCCTGGACACCTAGCGGGACTCCACAAACCCACTCTGGAAGCCTGAGAAGGGATCCAGCGCTTTCCTCAAAGGCTGTATTCATCTCCTTGCAAGGCTTCCACAGAGGAACAGCTTGTTAGAGGGACCTGTGGAGCTTGGAAGCTTTGCCAACAATAATTCAGGCCCAATTCTGAAATCAAATATTTAGTTAAACAGAGACTGTCTGATGACTGGATTAAACACAGACGGCATCTGAGCGAGCTCAACACTTCAGGTTTTTGTCAGTGTCCAGTTCATGAGCATCTAATTCCGTTTTTCCTGTCTTCCCAGACTCTGCTCATCCTGTGCAGTGTGTCAGACAACACAGAATGAGGTATTTCAGCAGAGCTGTCGCTCCTAACTCAGGAAGCAGCCCGTATCACAAAATTACATTCTCTGTCTAGGCTTAGGAATAATCCAGTGTTATGGGATTGAGAGGAAATCACGTGACAGAGAAATTGAAGGGTTTGTTTATTTGTTTGTTTTTAAGGAAAAGTCTCAAGCCAGGAAGTGCCAGAGGGTGGGTAAGTGTGTCCTGCCTGGCAGGATGCTGCTGCAGGGTTGACACATACAGTTCAATCCACATTAAGAGCAACTGGAAGTTTCAACTGGTGATTTTGAACTTCCCTCTGTCACTCTCACTTCCCAAAGCCTTTAAATCCCTTGGAAAGATAAACGGGCTTAAACTTCTATGTAGCTTTGAAAGTGAAGCTTACACTCAATTAGCATTGTCGCCGGGGCTGTTCTTGATGATTGTGTCACTCCTGTTGATCCCTGACCTTCACATAGAGCTTACTGACAAGTGTTCTCTACATCTTCCCACTCAGTATATTCTCCTTCCAGCTGGGGAGAACTGGGCTGACATCTGTCCTGCAGGAATACATGAGAAGCAAAAACCCACCTGCTAATTATCACTTGTACCCAAATTATATCTTAGAAAAATCTTCTAGTGGGGGGGATATTTCTCATTTCTGTGCTGCTTTGCTGAGGGAGGTCCATTGTGTTCAAACTCTCTTTAACACATGATTCCCAGGTTTGGCCAGTAGCTGGGAGATTACTGGTGTGACAACCTCTGTCTCACAGCAAAGATCAGGTCCCAGTGGTGACCCTGGCCCTGCTTTGAACTGAACACCTTACTGAAAGAGTGGAGGCTGGGCTTTCAAAACCAGGAATATAAGACTAGTACGCTCTTAAAACATCTACTACTTGAAGGAAAGCAAGTGTAGCAGGGAGGGATCTAAAGGGCAGAAAATCTTTGTTGGATTTGAGAAGAGAAATGGTGTGATGGAGCTGGGGTCCCGACCCTCCCTGGTTCTGATGTGATAGTGAGCCGAGGAAGTGTTTGGTTAGGGGAGGTGGAATGGCTGCATCTATAAACCAAGCAATAATCGGACAATGAATCCTAATCCCCTTGCTGACATGCCTGCAGGCAATGTTTTTATTCTCTCTTTCCTGCATGTGTAAAAAGAGGGAGGATCTTCTGCTTCCTGGGCCTCTGAGGACTGTCTGGCTCCTAAAGGCAACCTCTTCCCTGCCTTTTTCAGGACAAAAGTTCAGCCGAAATGTAGGATTTTAGAACCATAAACCTGAAGGGCTGAAACCTACTGCCAGAGGCATAGCCGTGAGCTGCTTTGATGCCATGCCGCAGGAGTCGATGCAAAATTTGAAGCAAAACAAAAAAATCTTGTGTTTGAGCATTTACTAAAAGCAAAGTGGAGGCAAAGGGTCACAAAGCTGTGATGCCGTCGCTCCCTTCTCCTCTGACCCCACGGTAAACCATGGAGGGCAACAGCAGCAGGAGGGCACACTGTTAGGAGTCAGCAGCACAGCTTTGGAAGGGTTTCATTTCTCCCTCTCAGCAATTTTCTTCCAGAGCCCGAAACATCTGTCTCTGCCTCCAGCCACATGCAAGTGCACCGAAAAGAGTTTTGTTCCAAACCTAATGAGTAATTTCATGGTCTTGGAATTGGAGGCAGGGGGAGGGGGCTGGGACAGCAGCCCAAGTCTTGTGCTTTACAAGGAGCTCTGCCGATGTCAAATCACAGCCTGGTGATTTGATTTTTTTGCAGCCCGCTGCCCACCAGGCTTCCCTTTACAGTCTGCTGCTGGAGTTGCCGGTGATCGGTGCAGAAACAGCTCCTACATGGGCTGCTGCGTTCCTGGGGCTTCCTCACTTCTGGCCGCAACAAGGAACGTGGAAAATAATGACATCAGTGGAGAGGAGGTGGGGGAGCTCAGCTGGGCGTCAGCTCCGCTCTGTGCGTGGAGAGAGCACGTGTGCCTGCAAAAAACGTTCTGCCTCTCCTGCCTCTGGCTTCAGCACCGTGTGCCCGTGGAAGGAGGGGTGAGGAAACAAACAACCCCCAGTAGGTGTGTAATCACATTGCTCCAGTGTCCAGCAGATGATGCTGAGCTGTGGTGATGCACACGATCTGAGAACAGATATAGAATCAGCTGATTCAAGTCGTAGCTGGTCTCAGCAGGCTTTTAAAAAGCACAAATCCCCAGTTTTCTCGTTGAGAAGGACAGGGTTATCTGTAGAGCGAGATAATCTGTACAGAGCACAGGAAACAGAATGCAGATGTTGTCCTATGTTTATCATATGTTTCCACCACGGGGGCTTCCTTTGGGACAGGCTTGCAGATTCCAGGCTCTGGAGCAGGACTTGCACAACGCCATGGATGCACTGTGCTGCGTTTCTCTAGGGCAGAAGAATATACCAAGCTTTTCCTTCACCTGCCTGGGTTCTCCTGGTCCGAAGAGGAAGTTTATATTCACTTGCTGTGAGTCAGCTACCGAGCCTGACTCATTTTCATGCTGTTACTCATAGAAAGGGAAAGCCAAATGGCAACCAGTCCGTGCCTGTAGACACCTGTAATTCTCCAGCTTTCTGCTGTTAATTTGTGGATGAGTTTCTGTTTATCAGCACTAATACACTTATCCCGCCGAAGCTTTTAATACTTCTGTCTACAGAGAAAGACTGATGAGAAAGTAAAGTTTTCTACCCCTAAAGCTAAGAGGAAGTGTGCTGAATCGCCGTGGCTGCTTGTGGAGTTCCCAAAATGGGACTATTTCAAGCAGACATAGTGGAAGCACCAGGCAGAGCTGGGAATGGCTGAAGAGTTACTGCAGCTCCTGAGCTGCCCTCTGTGGGCTGGAGGGAGTTGCTCCAGGGGAGCAGGGAATTGCTGGTGGTCTGCCTCTTCAGGGTGCTCAGTGGATCTTGCTTCCAGCAACAATGGCTTGTTGGTGACCAGGAATCTGTCTCACCAGCTCCCTGGACTTCTGTCCCGTGCCTTGACTCCCCACTGTAATGTAAGGACTAGAGCTTCTTGGGGTTCTGAAGGCTGCTAGCCCTCAGAGGAAGGGATCATAGAATCATAGAATGGTTAGAGTTGGAAGGGACCTTAAAGATCATTGAGTTCCAACCCCCTTGCCCTGGGCAGGGACACCTCCCACTAGACCAGGTTGCTCAAAGCCCCATCCAGCCTGGCCTTGAACCTCTCCAGGGATGGGGCATCCACAACTTATCTGGTGTTTTAATTTGTGTAGACCCTTGTTGCTCTACCAGCTCAGGAGTCACTGCTCACTTGAGACCTGGCCATTGCTCACTTGTGCATATTTTGTCTGCTTGTTGGGGTGCAGGGAAACACTGGGTCCTGGTTCCTTCTCTTGCAGGAACGTGATGGGTGGGTTATTCTGTGCTGGAAACCGCACAAGCATGAATCAGATTGGAAAACCTCACCCAAGATCTGCAAAGGGAGGCTTTATCTATCTGTGAGGTGGAGACCGGTGCCTGCCACTACAGCTGGGCCAAACCCAGTCTTTCCTATTTTAGCCTCATTCCCTGTAAAAACCACAGTGCAGCCCTTCCTGAACTGCACAGGAGAGCACAGTGTAAAGCTCCAGGTGGGTGGGATGTCCAGAGGAGCGGGAGGGATTTTGGGCCTGGGGCAGGGGTTGTGTCAGAGTTAAGGCAGTTTCCTCTGGGTTATGGGAACCTGAGGTTCGAGTCACCAGTCAAAGTCTTTTAGGGGAAATCTTGGCCTCAAACCTGCCTCTCCCTTCCCAGCTCTGTCTTCTGCTGGGCAAGAGGCCGCTCTAAGGTTCTGCTCTCTTACCATTTGCCTTGATCTCACCTGCAGAGCTCTGATCAGGATTGTTCTGTGGAGTCTCAAATGAAAAGCTGGAGTTTCAGTTACTTTCTGGTGGAAAAATACTTAATCGGAAGAATTCCTGTGTGGCTTTGGCATGCTTTCAGCTGGCATCCTGCCTGCCCCTCTCTGAAAATATTGTGGATTTTGAGCGCAAGCGCTTCTTGTGAGGCCGGTTTCTTTGGTTGCAATCCCTCGCTGAGGTTTCTTTTTTACCTTGAGCGGACGGTAGGAGTTGGCCTCTTGTTACGTGGCACTGAAGTGACCTTCTGGGGGTGCCTGCATGTCACGCCACCCTTCACGAGAGAGCACGGCTGAGAGAGGCTGGAGTTCACGGATTCACGGATTTGACAGAGTTGGAAGGGACCTCTAGAGATCATCTAGTCCAACTCCCCTGCTGAGCAGGATTGCCCAGAGCACATTACTCAGGACTGCATCAAGGCAGGTCTTGAAAATCTCCAGAGAAGGGGACTCCGTGACCTCTCTTGGCAGCCTGTTCCAGTGCTCTGTCACCCTCACCGGAAAGAAGTTCTTCCTCATATTTGAGTGGAACTCAAAATCCTGCAGCATTTAAGGAGCAGCCACTGCCCTGCTGCTCCTTGCTTTTAATACTCGCCACCGCCCCCAGCTCTGGCAGCCACCTTTGAGAAAAAGCTCTGCGGGCAGTGGAAGTGAGCTGGTTTCATCATGACAATGTAGTTATCCTTTTAAGGGAAAATTCCCTCTGGGAGCCAACCCTCAATTACTTCCTGCTCCAGTGCCTTCTGTTGGAGATGGCTTGTACCACAGCTGAGTTAAGGCACAGTAACTCAGTCGAGCACCTAGCCGCTCCAAAAAAAATACAATAATTAAACTCCGTTGGCCTCTGTTGTTTGCTAGCGATTGCTGCATCTAGAAACTGGGGTCAAACCCCAAAGGGCTGGCTCCCCTCATCAGTGCATTTGTGCAGAACCAGTCTGTGGACATTACATTTTCAAACCGAGATGCTATTCCTATGGTATTAATGGGGTCGCATGCAGATACCATCATCTTCCCTTAAAAAAGTCAGTTTCGGGACTCTGGGTAGTACAAGACTGGTGATAATCAGCCGACCCAAGCGCCTGCTAAATGCCAGGAAACTGGGGTAGGCAGTGGCTGCATTTCAATGTGCTGTTATTCACTGTGGTGAATGGGAAGGGTTTCTCCAAGGGTCTTGATTCGGAGGCTGAAAAATTCCTTCTATTCTGCTGACAGGTCTCGTAGTCCACGGGGGCGATGTCTAACCGGGACGGGGCTGCTGCGCAGTTTGTCCTCTGCCTCTGTCGCAATGAGCAGAGCAGGAGCGTGCTGAGCTGTAGAGAACAGCCCCTGCTCTTTCTGTTCTATAGGAATGGTGGCTTTGGCCTCAAGCCCCCAAATTCACATCTCTTGTGTTTAGCACTGAAAATGGTTTAATTCCAAACAAGGAACATGACACCCTTGAATGCAAACTTCTCCCAGGAATGAGCTCAGACTCCTTAAAGAAGTTCTAAGGGCTGCTTCTTTTGACATCTGTAAGTTTACTGTGATTTTGCTGAGAAAATGGCATTTTCTCACTGGGCAATAACAGACGCAATTAAAAAAACTCCAAATCTTGTACCTGTGCAACTACTGTTGTCTTGATCCAAAACAAATGGACCACAGCCTGTGGTGTGGATCATCTGAGGATGACCTGATGCTTTCTGGAGGCAACAGGCAGAGAGGAGCCTGGCTGGATCCTTGTGCCCCATTTTGAGGACTAAAACACAGAGGAATCCCATTCTGTCTGTCCAGAGCCCTTCTCAGCCTTCCCAAGGGTTTGAATTCTCTTCCTCTGTTTAGAGCAAGGAAAAAAAAAATAGATTTTTTAAAAAATTCTGTAAGCAGACAGGAAGCAATCACACGAACTCCATCAAAATCTGTATTTTCATACTTTTAAAGACTCTTAAGCTCAATTACCTAAAACATTGTAAATTAACTAGTGTTGAAATTGTGTTTTCATGCTGCTGAGCAAAACTGTCGCCTTTCAAAATGTCAATTTTTTTAAAGCTTTTTTTTGTACGTTTTTTTAAATCAAGACACTTTTCCAGATCTGTAGGCCTCTGTTAACCGTTTTGGGTTGCTGTTTTGCCAGGAAAATTCTTGCCAGCAATTCCCGTGAGGCCCTGATTCCACCTTTGGAGGTGGGTGGTTTTGAACCCGCCTGGGTGGAAAGGCAGAAGCGTGGCTGAGCTGAGAGCAATCCTGTCATTTGAATACATAACTGTTGTTTGAACTGACGACCTTTTAGAAGTTCATTAGTTCTTGGCAGTCGGAAACAAGTGGAATTCATTTGCCTCGCTCAGGAAATTCAGCCCATGCTGTTGAAAATTCAGCGTTGCTCCAGAGAAAGAGCTGATGAGAAGCTCGGTTGCATGGACAGGAAGGTTATCCACATGCTGGGGACTGTCACCGGAGAACGTAGGTTCAAATCTTTATCTCCTGTGATCTCCCCTATGACATCTGGCTATGTTTTTCTGTCTTTTGAGCTTCATTTCCCCTTCACCACTGTTTCTCGCAAAGGCGTACAATACATGAAGAGCTGGGCAGTGCTTTGCTGTCATGGTGATGTGGTCTAAACAAACCCGGAGTATTTTGCCAGTATTTCAAAACCGACTTCTTGTTGCGAACAAAATACCAGAGGAAACTTGCAGTTTTGTTTGCACAGATTCTCACCCAGTTAGTCATGCTGGCTTGCATATCTGTTGGGCTTTTGGAGATCTTCTAGTGTTTTACCAATTTCAGTGATAAGTATCCCAGTGTGCGGTGGTGTGCTAGATAACTTGCATCTAAAACTGATCAGCATTTCTCCTTCAAGAAGCATTTCTTTCTGTGCAAACAAGATTTCTCTGGAAGGAAAAAATACTTGAGTTTTTTTGGGTGGGAGAGAAAAATATTAATATAGTTAAAAACTTCACCGAGCATCTGAAAATATTTAGAGACCAAGAGGGAATTAAATGTTTCAGTAAGTGGTAAGGGAAAACCAGGAACCAGCTTTCAAATATCCTCGTTTCTGGATATGTCAAGCTACTCAAAGCCCCATCCAACCTGGTCTTGAAAGAAAGCAGGATTTAGAGGTCCATTCCTATCCCTGCTAAGGGTTACAAAAGTCGACAAATCACAAATTCTAAGAATTGGGTGTTGGTTTTTTTTATTTACTGTTTTTAGGAGCTCTTTATTTGGTCATCTAATGTTCAGGTCATCTAATGTTTGCTGCAAAATGTCGCAATTGCATCAATTAAAAAGAAAAGTATCTGCTGCAGGAGAATAGGTTTGGAGCCCAGCGCTTCAGTGCTCTGGGCCTTTGCCTTCATTCTGCAGGGGGAGAAGATCCACTGTCTCTCCTGGCTACACTACAAGGTGGAATTCATTCATGGTCACCAAACATCTTGACGTCTATGGAAGATTCCATCTATTGGAAGATGCTATAAATTCCATCTATTGGAAAATGCTAAAAAAAAAAATAATGCCAGTAGTGTTGTTAGTTAAAAAAAAAAGCTTAGGTTTCCAGCATTTGATTCCATTAATTCAATTATTTTACATAATTTTAAAATTCATTTCCTGTCTTTGAGAAATGCCCACATTCTGAAGTGTAAACTTATCCCCCATGGGGAGGTAGAAACCGGCTCGTGAATCCGATGGGGGTGAGGAGTAAGGAGGTTTTCTCAGCAGTGGCACAACTAAAACGTGTGGACAGCTTCTGTCAACACAGCACTGAGCTTTCTGGGAATCAATTGTTCTGCCAGAGAAGGGGCATGAGATGGGAAGGTGGGAAGGGATGAGAACTGAAGTCTGGAGCAAAGAGGAGAAGGCTGGGGAGAGCAGGCCAGGCTGAGGAGGTGTGAGCAGGGTCTGCAGGGGATTTCTAGGGCAGCATTTATCATCCCACAGCTCCCCAGCCAGAGGGAAAACAGGAGTAAAAATCTGAACGGCTTCCAGGGTTTATTAGCCCCTGAGTCTGGCCCCTGAGTCTGGCTCCTTCTGCCCATGTCCTGTGGAAACCATATGGCTTTGAAGGACGTCAGGCACCAGTTTCATCCACCTTTCTGTGCAGAAGAGGGTGAGATATACCCACCTTCCCCACACACCTGCTCTTAAGAAATCCCAGTGATCTAGGTCCCCCTGCGGATCTCATTCTAAAATACTTTCACCCTGGGCCTGGAAGACTTTTCTAAATAGAAGATTTCAATCTTTTTTGATGCAAATTAAGCCAGATTTGTGGTTTTTTTTTTTTTTCCCTTCACCTAGTGGATATGATAACCTGTTGACAGCCCTCCTGTAATAACTTCTTACCAATGAGATTTTGCAATATTTCACAGAAGTTTTCTTCTTTCTTTTTTTTTCTCTAGGTGTGGATACATGTGCTTTCCCTATAATCTCCAGTAAAGATGCACTAAGGTAGGATTCCTTCACTGTTTCCTCCTATCTTGTGTTTTACAGCCGCTGAGCTGCCGAGCTGGGGTGGCTGAGGCAGAGGGGACTAAGGCTGCACAGCAGGAGATGTGAAGGCTAAACCTGTGGTTGTCACAGGAATATTGTGGGTTGTTTAGCCATGAAGTAAGGTGCTAGAAGAACACAGAGACTAAATTTCCTGGAATAAATTAAGCACTGGCTTTCTGAAGTATGTGAACTTGCATGGTGTAACAAAACAGGGATCTTCATTCTCTAAACACAGTGGATATCTTCTGTGCCTGCAAATTTTCTAACTCTTAAGCTGGAAAGGGGAAATCTTGGAGAGCTTCACTGTGGATGACTCATATTTAAGATAAACCACATATTTTTTAATAGCAAGAATAATTAGTCATCAGAGTAGACGAGCCAATACTTTAGTAAATCCTTCGGCACCCTGGGACTGGGAGAGCTCTTCCTACTCCTTTTCAGTTGCAAGTTACTGAGTTCTGCAGGATCACTGGATGAAACCTAGGACCTGCATCTTCTATTTCAGATTACATGATAACACTGTTTCTTCGACCCTGTAATCCATGACTACCCATTGAATCAAAAGCAGTAAGGCAAACGGTTCATGTGCCAGTACCATGTATGTTGGCATTTATGGGTGTTTTAATCAAGTTTCACGTAGTGCTAGACACTTACCTTCCTTACCAACAAAAATTTAAGGCCGAAATGTGATGGGTTGTCTGTTTTCTTAGCATGAGAGGAAGAGACTGCCCTTCTCTAAAGTGTATCTGTAGAAACCAACCCTGTGTCTTGGAGATTCCTTTGAGGAACAGCCCCTTTCCCAGCAAGGGGTTAGAGGGTTTGCTAAGCCCATGTTTTAACCCAAATGAAGCCAAGCTTGTGCAATAAGATGGCGCATGTACTTGCACTCTTTTCCCTGTTTCCTCATAACTTCTGAACCTACTGCCCAGTTTCTACCCAATTTTCGTAGAAGGGAAGCAGCAGTCACTATGATACCAGCTTCTTATCTTCCTGTAGCTTACTGGCATCTGGGCAAAGGAATGAGGCTGTGGTTCTCTGGTACTCTGGAGACTGCACTTTGTGAGGTCTCCAGCAGTGAGGATGCTTCCCGCTGCTTTCCAGAGGGAGCAGAAGCAGATCCTGGCCTTGGCTGTGCTTTTTTGGCCAGGGCAGCCGAGCTGGCAGGGAGGGCTGACTCTGGAACTGCGCCGTGTACAGCAGGAGCTCCGGCTCCATGCCAGCCACAGCCCCCAGCGTTTCTTCCTCCGGGCTTGTGGTTAGCACAGCAACTAGCCCAGCCTGACCACAGCCTGCGCAACGCATCCTCCTCCACAGCACAGCCTGAATGCGCCGCTCCCGGTGGCTCTTCTTTCCTCCTATTCAGAACAAATGGCTCTTAAACAGCTCATATTTAAAAAGGGATTTTATTGCCAAATCTCAAAGCTCTTTACAAGCAGGAGACAAAGTGCTGCCTTTCCATGGGCTGCAGCAGCTGCTTTTCAGATAGTCATCCACATTTGCTTGCTTGCAAACTCACTTCCTTCCTGTCACAGACATGTAACCTGGTGGCACAGCCCAAAACACAGGCTCACAGCCCAGCGCTCCGTGGCCAGGGGTTTTCAGGCACAAAAAACCCCAGCCTTAGTGCAGCCAGAAATTAGATGTAAGTTTAAATGTAAGTTTAAAGGGAGATCTTAAAACAAACAAAAAAAGAAAGTGCATGGTGGCAGGATGTACGCTGAAGATGGGAGTTACCGTATGAGGTCAGAGCAGACCAGGATCCCCTCTCTGACTCTGAGCAGCACTGCCATTTTCAGAGAAGCATGTAAAAACACCTTAGAAAACAGTCGCAGGAGAACCCACTCTCCAGCCCTAGACAG
This sequence comes from Tringa tobata, assembly GCA_033628505.1. Classification (NCBI taxonomy): domain Eukaryota; kingdom Metazoa; phylum Chordata; class Aves; order Charadriiformes; family Scolopacidae; genus Tringa; species Tringa tobata. Next base: position 1,775,669 of record JAHREE010000293.1, read on the forward strand.
GGCTGGTTTGTGACCAGAATGAGAAGAACAAGTGGGAAGAAAACTGCAGAAGGAACATGATGCGTTGTTTCCTGTAAAGTCCAGGAGAATCAGGCTTACGGCTGGGCTAGACTTTTTAGGATGAAACTTCTAACCCTATTAGAAAAAATAGTTAAAACCAAAGAGTCTCTGACATAGCGTTTTCAGCAGTAGAGTTACTGGGTGCTATGGAGATTTCACTTAAGTTATACCTATTTACAAGACATAATACAAACCTAGTAAGTTCTGTTAGTACAGCAAATACAGTAATTAGCTGTAGCTTGTAAAATGATTTAACTTGCCCATTTCTTAACAGATACAGGGGGGTTTATCCGTTAAGATTCCTACTGATGGGTGTTCAGTAAAATGTCAGACATTTATCCATTAGAATATTCAGTATAACATGAAAGTATACAGTAAATATAAGCACATCCTGTAGGTTTGGCTGTAACATATTAGGAATGTCTGGGTATTTTCATCAGCGCTTTGCCACACGGGTATCCACAGAACACACCGCCACAAGAAAACCTGTGAGAGCCAAAGCATTTATATATAAATTAGGGGATTGAGCTATCCCATAAGCTGTTTCCATTCTCCTGGGTTTTCAGTTCCATGCTTTGATTTGCCCGTCCTGAAGTTTAAGACTGGCTTCAGCTTTGGGATATGAACCTGTACCCAGAGTCTGCCCTGGTTTGTGTATATTCCTGTTAGTGTGAACTGTTTTTCCCCCCCCCTATCTAGTTTATCTGTTGTTACAGAACTGCATCTCAGAAAAGCCTGCCCGCTCTCTGAAGCTGATGTCCCTCGACTTCCAGTGCACATCAGGTTCTGACAGCTCACATTCATACCACACAGTGTTCGGTAAACAAAAGTGCACATGCAGAAAAATACATTTAGATAGCAGATAGGCACTGAATATTGTCTATATTATTAGCCCTTGTCCTAAGTACATCTGGAAAGGCGAGTAAGACCCATGGTTCACATTGACTCTACAGCAGCAAATAACACAAATCCAGAGTGTGCTCCAGGCTGCGTGCCCAGGAGTGGGCTTAGGACGTAGGAAACTTTTTGTCTCAAAGCAAGGCTTTTTGGCACCTGAGCCCTGAGTGTTTGACTGTGTAGGACCTTCCACATGAGAGAATAACAAGTGAATTCCCATACGATGTCTACGGCTGTCTTCAAAGGGGGACAGACCACTGAAACCAAGGCTGGTTTGATCAAAAGAGGCAGAAGCATCAGTTCTAGGCACTACCTGGCTTATTGGCCTCCGGGTGCTGAAAAATAGACTATTTAGAAGCCCAAAGCCAACATTTCTGTGCTCAGACCTGAAATGCCCACTGCCTAGCCTAAGAAGAGGATCAGATGAAGCTTTACTGGGCTGCTGCTATGGAGAGTGTTTGCAGCCCACTGCAGCCTGGTGGAACCTGGGAAATGATAAAAGAAAGAACAGAAGGAAAAAAAAAAAAAGGGTGAGCTAAGAATGCGGTGCTGACAAACAAGAGAGAAAAGCTTAGGCAGCATGTCACTCCTTAAAACCAGACTGGGAAGCTGGCCTTTTTCCGTGCTTCCAGAGTCTGGGTTAAGCAAAGGAGAAGCCTTTTGGGCTGTCGTATGATTATCCTCAGAGCAACTGTAGAGAACAGGGGAGGGGACCCAGCTCAGGTAGGGGGGCTGTTATACAGCAGCAGTGCGAAGACATGATTTGATGACAGCTGTAATCACTAAAGACCATGGGAACTGTGGTTGCTTTCAGCAGGTGGGCAGGGAGGCTGCGGGAATTGTGCCGGAGCCTTCTGCAATGCCTTCCTCAGACCCTTCTGTAGCAATGCATTTTTATTTTAATGTACTTAAGCCACTGGGACCAGCCCCAAAGTTGTGCGTGCAAAATGCCTTTCCCTCCACGTGCTCCAATTCCAGACGTCTCTGCCAAACCATGGCTCTCAGACCAGCGAGGACACAGCGAGTAGAGACCCAGTAAATAGGAATTTCATCCAGACCCGCTGCCTGATACGTGTGCTCCTGTCAGTTAGCATCCCAAGACAACACAGAGAACGACCTTATGGCTAAGGGAACACACATCCCTAAAGCTTCTTAATGATAGCTCTCCTAGGACGCTCCTGGGGATCTCCTGGACACAGGTTCTCCAAACGCCTGGCTAATTGTTCCCAACGATGATGAGAGGATTCAGAGTTACCAGATAGGTACGGTCCTCAATAATCAACGTATTGTGCTTCTAGAAGACACTCCTTCAAAGACCAAGTGTAAGCTCTTTGCCTCAACTTCCCTATTAATGAAACAGGAATAATTAATACTTGCCTGGCAATGATGCATTGAGACTTGCGGTCACTTACGCAGTGCTTAGCACACCTAAAGCCCTGCAGAGCTGGACTCGGAAGAGGGCCTTCATATAGCTGCTCCAGATCTGAGGACACTACTTGTAGTCAGGAGTTGGCCGGTTTTGTTTGCCTCTATGTGAGGTCACTTTTTAACTGTCAATGCGGTTTTATGTGTATCTTTGGAGAAGATTAAAACATTTATCTTGACATTCCTATCTGTCACTGGGCCAGGTGGTCTGGGAAACCTTGCCAGCAAGTGAACAAACACTGACTACATTTATCCTTAAATGATTTAACTGGGAAAACCAGATGGGTGCCAGTGTAATCTGGTATCTGCTTGTCTGCAAATACAGATATTCAGGGACCTTTGCTAGAATAGCCATTCTGCTCCTTTCAAAAATCTGGCTTGGTTTCATTACCAGTAATTTCTAAGGCCTGATCCATTGAAAGGACTTTGGACAGAGTCCTTAAAGAACATTCACATTTTTTAAACTGTTCAATGTCCTGTAACCTTCTGCTGTGCTAAGAGGATTAGAATCAGACTGGTATGTACAGCATGAAGAAAGAGAGAAAGATGCTATAACTGAAAGCTTGATTCTGTCCCATAAACATGGTGTGTGCACAGCAAAACACCACCTTTTAAACACTGGCCTAGCAATGGGACAAATCATAAATGGCAAATGTTTAGCTTTAATTTTCAGAAAGAAGTCTCTTTGAAGAAGACGTCAGGGAGCACTTCTCCTATAAAGAGTCACTAGATCCTTTTGCTTGTCTTTCTGTTTCTGTGTTGCTTCTTTTTTTAGTTCTCCAAGACCTTTAATTTCTTGCAAAACTTGTGTAGCTTGCCGAAGTTGTTCTACTGCCTCATTGAGCAATGTCTCTGCCATCACTGGGGGTCCATTCCCCTCCTGGGCCTGCTCCAACCCTTCCCGTAAAACCTTCTGCAGAAGTTTTTCTGCCTTTTCCCGTTCACTAGCAACTTTCTCCTCCATTTTAGCTAAGCAGTGATGGGAATCCATGGGGAAACCTTGGCTTGGATGTGCTCTCTGTGTATTTTTGGAATCAGACAGCAAGTCTCCCAGAGAAGAGCTGCGAAGTTTGAGACCTGAACCGCTTTCTACAGACTCTTTCTTATCAAGAGTTGCTTTTACATTCTCCTGGCCCATTTCTGTAGCTAAGGAAGTCTCTGTCTCTTCTGCTGAAGTTTGTTGTTCCTTCTCAGCAGAGGTTATCCCATTTCCTTCTTCAGTTTCAGTTGTTGGGGATGGGGACTCTGCCACCTCGCTGGCTGAAATCCCATTCAGTGGGGGCTTGAAGCCGTCAGATTCCACGTCTTCTGAAACCTCAGCTTCCACGTCACCATGGCTGGAGTTCATTATGGCTAGCATTTTTTCTGACAGAACCTTAGGAGGAACCTTAGGGGGCTTTGTAACGTCGGCAGCAGCAATCTCAGCAAGGTTGTCTTTGCTACTGTCTCCTGATGATTTCAAGTCTTCTGTGGTTTTAGGCTCTAGGACTGGTTGGTCCCAAGCAACTTTCAGCTTGTCTGGCACGCTCTTAGGAAGAGGAATCGGGGCTTTTGCAGTGCCCTTGTGGCCAACCTCAATGAGGTTCTCTTTGTTCTCCTCACTTGGTGCTTGGGATCCTTCCACATTCTCCTCTGGACTTAGAGAGTCCTCTTCCTTGGCATTTACATTGTCCTTTGATGCTATGCCTTCCTTAAGCTTCTTATCTGGAGGCAACGGAGGAGACAGAGGGGTTTTATGTTCCCGGTCAGGAACACTGTTCTCTGCATCTTGGTTTTCTTTTGTACCAGTAGGTTTCGTAGGTGGCATAGGTGGCTTTGGAGTTTCTTTCTGACGTGGTGCATCGTCACTTTCACTGATAGTGGAATTGAAGATTGGTGGTCCATTGTCTACTATATCCAGATCTAGTCGCAGGATACCATCTGATGTAGACTTGGCAGCCTGAAAGACAAGAGAGAACTTTTTCAATATGTCTCCCATCGTCAATCCTGTGCTTCACCCTTCAAGTTAAAGTGCAAGACCCTCCCAACTGGCACGGCAAGCAAGGGGTTGCTGCTTCACATGTCCACCCCGTTTATACTTACATCTGTGGAAACTGCAAGAAGAATCTGACTGGTAACAAAACAGATGCTCTTAAGAGCAGCTTGTTTTATAGCTGAAGAGCAATCTATGGAGCTTGTGCTTCTTCCATGCAGCATCACCCTGTGCTACCCTCTAACAGCAGCAGCCAGTGCTACTGGTGTTAATCTAGTAAGTGAAACCCAGTGTGATCGGCTATGCTAAAATTATAGTGAGCTATGGTAATCACAAATACCAAACATTTCACCCAACAAAGAAGAAAGTTGGGTCAAGTCACGAACACTGCAACAAATCTTGAATGCACAGAGTGAAGCACTTCCGCCCCCCTGCCTCACCCCACTTTTTCCCCACACCAACACGTTCTGTGAATGTCACGAGCGTTTTGCTGCCGAGTTATTTTCTGCCTGATAGTGCAGCGACTTGCGCGAGAGTATCAAAGCCAATAACCATAAGCAGTCAAGAATTAGGACGAAAGCACAGAACTTATTTTACTACTTCCTTTGAGAAGAAGGTCTCAAAGCCTCTTCCACAATAACCTTATTTCTTGGTTTTCCTGTCACTGCTAAGTGGTCAGCTCTGCCATATTTTAATTCTTTATCCTGTGGTGGCTGGATCCCTCTACCCCCTTCATTTACAGAATGCCTACCCAAAGCACGCCTGCCTTCTGCTTTTGGGACTGTCATATTTTTACTTGAATATGTAAAATAAGCTGATCTTTAGATCACTTGGCTGGGAGTACTATTGTAACGCCATTGCCTTCTGCTTGCTTCCTCCAACCTGATGCCATCTCTATCTTACCGGGACCAAGCCTCGGCTGGTTAAACCTCCTTCAAACCACAGGCTGTTTGCAAATCACTCTAGTAAGGGAGTTTCCTAAAAAGGATGGACTTAGCAAAGACACTGCAGCGTGTAAGCTCAGTGCCCCAGAGGGAGAAACGCGGTGACAGTTCCTGTGTGAGGGAACCCAAAACCACACAAAGGTGTAGCTGCAGCCACGGCCACACTCCTGCAGTGCAGCGAGTTTAATTAAAGTCTCTCTTTGCCTTTGCAGCCCATCAGACAGAGGGAGGCGAGCTGCATCCTGGCAGTTTGGCCCTGACCTGTCCTTACTGGCCTGCTTTGTGATTGAAAATCATCGTCCATCCCATGTCCTTCGGGATACTGCAGCCAGCAGCCGTGATAGCAGCAACCCCTTGCTTGCCGTGCAGGCTCTATCCCCTCCCTTTCCCCTCATTCCTGCTTCTGAATTTGTAACCCAGTGTCGTGGTTTAACCTCTGCTGCTTGCTCACTCCCCAGCTCCCCCACTCCTGAGTAGGATTGGGAGAAGAGGGAGTAAAACAGGGGAAAGAAAAATACCTCATGGGTTGCAATAAAGACAGTTTAATAGTACAGTAACAGAAGAGGAAAATAATAATTTCCCCTGAATTTGACTGTAGGTGAGAGGTCTTACAGGTATTAACCTCAGAGGTACCTTGTGAATTTAGTGAGCTGAGTACAGAAGAGAAATCCTGCCTAGGGAAGGGCTTCCTACCCTTCCTGAACCCATATTAAGCAATGGAGAATCCACGCTTCATTACTGCTGTGACTTTTGTCATGTTTTCTTCTGCGGTTTTCTGGAGGAGTGGATGGGAATCTATGATTCATTCCCATGCATTTCTCTGGAAGAGACACTCTCCCTCCACTTTTATGCAAAGTAAAAAGTCTTGGGGCATCTCATTTTCTGCAGAAGGGTCATCTGAATGCAGTGCAGACCCGTAAGTCAGAGTCTTGGAAGCCTGAAGAAAGAAGGTTTGATTTAAAAACCTTCCTTGGTTGAGATTAATGCTCTGCTAAAATATCAATCTGTCTGTGGCAACTTTTTCATAAATCACTGGAATCAAACATTAGTAAGAAACTCTCCCATGGAAATGAACTGCAGGTTTATTTTGTGGTGTTTTTTTTTTTTTTCTTTTTAAGTGACAGACCCAGAAAATCAGTTAAGAGTAGACAGCCTAGTCCATAAAACTGCCTGGGAGAATAATGTATTCTGTTTCAGACCTAAGGGAGGGCTTGTAAGCTTGTCTGCTTTTTCCAGTTAGCTTAATAAAAAATACAGCTTCTCCCCACACACCATGCAGTTCTTCTACCTTTAGACCACTATGGCTACAAAATCACCACTTCTTACAAAATAAATACAGGAGCTTCGGTCTCTTGTGATTAAAGTGAAACTATAATGGCTCTCACCAGACGGTGCAGCAGCTCGTGAGTTATGGGAAGCTAAATATATCGTAATATGTCACAGCAACTACAGATCTGTGGGAACCTGGGGGTGTGTTAAAGAGGTGCTGGTGCCGTCCTCCCCAGAGGAAGCTGTTTCCCTTGTCAGCTTTCTCTGGGGTGTCTGTACCTGGGGTTTTCCCTGGGGTTTTGTGCCTAAGTGGAAGGAGCAGCTCTCGGTGATCCCAGCTGGGGAGATGGCTCACCCCTGGGTGGGTGCATTTACCTCCTTTAGGTGACTTCTTGTGGGTGGGCGGCGTCCCTGGGTCATTTTCACTCTGTCCCGAGTTACGTGGTCCAAGGAAAGGCTCTCATCTACTTTCACCTTTAAAAGGCAGAAAAGGAAAAAAGGAAGGGGGCCGTTAATTTCTCAAGATATGTCTGTAAAGTTCTCATGGTCACACACGAAGGGATGCAGCAGTTGGATTCAGGAGGGGTTTGAATATTTCAACCACTCCAGTCTTTGCTTCAGACCTTAGTTACAGCCTGCCTGCAAAGCCCTGCATGATGGATATTTAAGGTATCTGTCCTATACAGCCTTGTGTTTAAAAGACACTCCAGAGCAAAGCGTGCAGCCCTCGGAGGTTTGCAATCACTAACCTTCCCTCTACCTAAACGGCAGGGAAGGGAGGACACAAGGCAGCTTTGTTGTCCTCGCTGCAGCCCGGGCTTGGACCGGCTCCTGCATGTAGCAGAGCACAGCGCTGAAATTGCTGTTGCCATCTTAGAGGTGAAAGCTCATTAATAACCGTGACCTGACTGTGAACTGCATCAGCAGCGCTTCGTTACAGACCTTCCCTTCTACAGCTCTAATGACCGCAGGATGCTGAAGGGAAGGTGTGAGCAGTGACCTGGATTAATTGCAACTCTAGCTGAATTAACAAATGTATTTCCTGGAATCAGATGAGAAATCCACTGCCTCCCACACTTGGGGAGGGAGGTCCCAGCCCCCTGGCAGGTATTTCTCTGTGACTTCCACCACCCACGCTGTGATGGATGAGGGCTGGAGTCTGCTCCACACAGAAGGGCAGCACCAGTGACTGGGGATGGTGAAACATCAGGGTGTCCTTGCTTTGCTGGCCACGAATTTGTACAACAGGAAAGCTGGAGAGGGTGTAAGAGGGATTTAAAGGGAAAAATAGGTCCCAATCCTTGGCTGATATGGCAGAGTGGTTTTACAGCTCTTTCAGCGGAGAACAACTAATCCAAGCCAGCTGAGGGCTTGACCCGTTAGCTTGTGCCTAGACTGTACGGAAACACTTTAAATCTGAGGTCTGATCCTTACTGGAATGAATGAGAATTAGAGGCTGGCTCCTGGATCCTCGTAAGGAGGATAACCCCAGGCCACAGGGCAGGGAGGTGACCCGAGATCCCACCTTGCTGTGCTGCCAAGGAGGTGTGCAAAGCTCTCTGCCCACCGGAGAGCCACACTCTGTGCCACTCCAGCCAGCTCCAAGCTGGCGTGGGGTGGCTCCAGCAAGGGCTGAGCAGCTTTGTAGGACATCATACCTCCCACTGGCTGAAACACAAGAGCAGACCTGGCTGCTCACCTCTCTGCTGCTGGGTTTTATCTTCCCAGGCTGCTGCTGATCCCAGCTAGTCCCTGTAATTCCATGTGCTGCTTCCCACTTTGTCCAAGGGCCCGAGGAACTGCTACACCCCACTCCCACCAAAAACCTGACACCGAGAGCCATTTGCCTTAGCAAAAAAGCAGCATGTTCCAGCCTCTCCTCCTGCTTTTGCCCTCTGCTGAATAAAAGCACAGCCCAAGCCCTCATTTTCACATTTCTAGCACTGTATCTGCAGCGTTTAGCCCTTTTCTCAAAACTTTTACTCATTGCTTCGGTTTCCTTTGCTAAACAGATCTTGCTGATTACTTCGTCCCCTCGTTACTCTGCCCATTTCTTCTTGAGTCATTCCCGCGATGGTGGTTTTCTGCACTTCCTTTCAGTTACTGAAACAACTGCAGAATAGATACCGCTCCTTTGGTTTAGTTCAGGGCTGATTTACAAAGTAAGAGGAAGCGGGGCAAGGTTAGTCAGGCTCCAGGGATGTGCAATTATCATGCTTGGAGAATTTGGGAGCGCAGGTGTGCTGGGGCCAGCTGAGGGACAGGCAGGTTTGGTCGGGGCCATGGAGTAACTTTCCACCAGACTTCTCTCCAGACTGCAGGCAGAATAGCTGATGGACTGAGTCACTTCAGATTTTTCCAGTCTTGAAGCCTGGGCTATGTCCTAACCAAATACCTCCATTTCCAGGCTGTTTGGGTGCTGAGGATCATGGCAGGGTGGGGAAGAGGGGTCTCTCCAGGCTGCAGCCCAAGCTCTACACAACTCAACACTGTGGCTGCTTCTCCATCAGGAGAGTGGACACCTCCCCCCCCGCATTTGCTAATCCCAAACCCAATGAAGCCACCAGACCATCTCCCACTGGTTTCAGTGAGTTCTTGTGTCCCCTGGGCCTCCTGATGAGAAGTTAGCTCTTAGCAGCACAGACCATCCCCCTGACACACCGTTTGCTCACCCAGCTGCCCCTGCCTCCCTGCATCTAACCCCGGCCAGAAGAATGGGAAAAGCAGCAGGACGTAGGATGGTGCAAACAGCTCTCTCCAGAGTCTGCCTTCTTGGGCTGGGAACTGAGGTGGCTAAAAGCTCCCAGCCTGCAGGGATGCGACGTGGGCTGCCTCACATACCAGCTGCAAACAGGCTTTTTTCTCTCCTTCGACCATGCCTGGCTTGCAGGAAGGACAGCATGGGGGGTCGGGCAAGCTCTGCTGTTCGCTGAAAAAGCAGTGGATGAGAACTGACACAGAAATACAGGACTTTGAAAACTGTTCCTCTTACCTCATCAAATATTTTGTTTTTGCCTCTATTGATCCCTTCATTAAGAGCTTTTATCCACGATTCTTTTTCTTCCGAAGTTGGAGCTTGAAACTTGATATCATGAACCTGCAAGAGCAGAAAGACAGTTTTTTTGCCTATGCATTCCTTGCCAGGAACAGAGAGGTAGCTCCCTGCTCTCTGTGTATCACTTCTCTTTCTATACAGCATCCAGTTCCAGCCTGTGTTTAAACTACAGATTCCTTTGCACTTTGGCAAGTGCTTCACTTCATAGCTCGCATGAGGAAGATTTTGTTATGCTAAACAGGTTGGTGCTATCGTTTTATTTTTACAACTAGCAACTCAAGTAGTAAGAAAGTAAGAGTTTCTTCCTTCTGCAAAAGGTTCAGAATAGCTCTTCGAGCAGCAGTGAGTGGTACAGGCAATGGTCACACTGTGTATAGAGAGTCAGACTGCAAGTCCAAGTAATTTTGTGCTGGTTCAGATGAAATAAAGTACTTTATCTCCCACTTCCCTCCCCAGGCTGCAAGCAATGGGAAGGCTGCGTGTAGCAGGCTCTGCCTGCTTCCCTGTTCCTGTGGCTCTGCAGAAGAGAACTGATACGGGAATCTGGGGCTCTGACCTTGGCTGCACTAACCCTGATTCAGCTGAGCATGGACGTGATGAGGAATAAGGCCAATGTAAGTGAAAAAAATTAACCATATCCTTTTCTGTTTGCCAATGAAGAAATACAGTAGTGAGTGCTACAGACACACGCTCTGTGGGGTTTAACTAGCTGTCCTAAGAAGAAGGGAAGAGTCAACCATACAATAGGGAGCTGGCAAGAAGCATGGGACACAGATAAGAATGGAGGGAGGGTGGTTGTATGGCCTATCCTCCAGCCACCCAGCTCTCCCTTCTTCCAGGACAGCTCCATGGCTTTGCTCAGAGTTTCTAATCTCTTCTTGACCACAGCAGGAACAATAAGTAGGGTGTTATTTATTTCAGTGCTGTGTTCTCTGAGCACCTCACCAGTGTTATGTAGCTTTGCCCCAGTGTACACTTCAGGTGAGAGAAACATCATCTTCACATTACAGGTGGCCTTATGGCAGGCTGGCTGGGATCCAAATAGCTTCATGTGGTGCCCTAATCTGCACCACACAGGCACACTTGTGAAATACTCTTGTGCTAAAGAACATCACCAAAGTTGCAAAACCAAGCACTTAAAAATTAGACAAGCCCAATGTTGCCAGGGCAGTCCTAACTCAGTCTGCTGGGCATGTTCCTCCTAGCACCATCCCTAGGGACAGGGGCAGCACTTCTTACTGAGCTATCCTTTCGTGTTTTATCCTCATGGGTCAGTATGTCTTATTGATTGCACTCTGGTCAAGCCCTGCCTGAAAACAGAATTACTGATTCCCCCAACAGTCTTTTCTTTGGTGCTTATCACTGCAGTATCTGGGGGCTTCACAAAATACTTTTCAGAGCAACTGAAATCATCCACAGGTGGGGAGGTGAGATACAGAGAGGGTCAGCCAAAACACATACTAGCAGGGTCTCATTTGGAATAGGTTTTTGGGGTATTTAACCTCCTATAGGTATTCTGCACCTTCCCATTGCCTTCAAGAGCAGTTGTATTTGTAAATGAGGCCCCACATTCTGAAATCACAGCAGTGTCTCTATAAAACAGGAACTACATAAAATGAGGGTGACAAAGCTAACGGTGGCTGACAGTCAAACACTCCTAGCAGCTCCCCGTTTTGTTTATGGCACAACAGAGCAGCCACTATTTTGAGTCTAAGCAACTTCTGAAGGTACCATCAGAAATTCTGCAGAACTAAAGCCTGATCTCCTTATACCCACTCCTGCTGTTCAGCTAGAAACTGACTGGCCTTCTGCATTTATTCCTTGCTTCAGTGTCCTGGTTTTACATCTGCATGTCACAGTGACAAAGTGCCAGACCCTCACAACCAGCACGGCAAGCAGGGAGTTAAGAAGCAATTTGGGGAAAAGATCATTTATTCAATTGGTCTGCACATAAGGTGAAGGGACCACATGTCTTCGTGAGAGCTCAGAGAGGTTGGGGCCTGAACCACAGCCCTCAGGAAAAAGAGCCCTTTGTCTGGGGCGCAGAAGGGCCGCACTAACCAGGGAACCCAAGGGAAGGCAAGGCTCCAATACAGAGTGACAGCCAGATTTTGCTTTAGTCGAAGCAGGCCTGGTTTTCTGTGTGCTGAAAAACTTTTTTTTTTTTGTTTAGAAACGATTTTGCCCCAAAGCTTTGTGATTATAAAAAAAGCTTATGAGAAAGCTCTACTTGTGAGCAGCTGAGCTGCTGCACTGCCTGGCAAAGACCTGGCAGCCTGCACCAGGGTTTAGAAATCTCCGTACATGTTGTTCAAGGGACGGATTCCTGCCTCGCTTCAAGCTTCCTCTTCCAATGCTACTTTCTGTGCCTTATTCTCAGCCCCCAGATAAAGCCTCTGAGACTGTGACTAAGCGTTGGTGTCAGCAACCCTCCCTCCAGCAGGGCAGAGCTGGTTCGTCGTTAATGAGAAGCTGAGATGTCCCTCTGGCATGCAACCCTCTGCCACATGGTGTGATGCCAACCTACCGCTGCGGCCACTGAAAGCAGACCCCAGAGATGGTGGGGGACTCGTGGAAAGATGCTCCCAAGGCATCAGCAGAAAGAGCTCTCCAGTCTCTCGATGGGCTGGGTGAGGGAGGACAAGCCCCACTCTGCACGGAACACTACTCCCTGCGATGGGGCAGTGTGGGCAGTGCCACTGCAGCCCTGCTCCTGGCTTGCACAAGTCCCTGGGGCTGTGCCATAGAGGGACAGCCTCGAGGCTCGCAGCAGGCTCCTCCCAGTATGCCCAGTTATCTTCGTCTGGAAACTTTTTTTCTCTTTTTTTAGACCAATACCCACAGATACCAAGAAAGAGTCAGACTGCTGGGGCTCTGAGGCCGGTGCTTGGGATATCTGCCAGCCAGAGTCTCTTTGTTGCCTTGCAGTCCCTTGTCTGTCTGCATTCATCTGTGGCTCGTGTCCTCAGCCACAGCACTGGGGAGAGGAGGTGAACCCAAAGCCCGGGGGAAGCTCCCTGCAAAGCAGCCGGCTGCAGAGCAGAGGCAAGAAGGAGCTGGAGGAGGTCTCAGTCCTGCCTCCCACTGACTGGGGCTCTGTACACTAGTCTGAGACCCCCAGGTCCTCTACAAACAAGGAACAAATTAATTTATCTTGTCTGTACTTTTCCTCATTTGAGTATCCCTTCCAACCTAGACAATTCCATGATTCTATTCACAGATATCAGAGGATGCACTTGAAGATGGATACTCCCCACAAAACGCTAAGCAGGCTCTATTCTCCAGCAGCAATTTAAGGTAGAGAATCAGTGACACCAAAGATAAGGGGGCAGCAGGCAGGGCAACAGATTTGCTCTCCTTCTTTGCTAAGCCAGCTGAGACTGACTCATGCCATAAACAACAGGCGGGTGTGCCAGGAAAAGCTGTCATGGCTAAACCTAATGTGACAGTGACCACTGTAAGCCAGGAATACAGACTATGCAATTTACTGTCAGTTAACTCGGAGCACAGCACGGCCAGTCAGCTCCTGCTGAATCACTGGCTGGTGTCATGCAACCAGAAGCTCACACACGGGATCACTGTCCGTGATGGCAGCGAGCACAGCGTCCCCGACTGCTCCATGTCTTCTCAGAGACATCAGTCTCTTCAAGCACTGACAGTCTCACGGCTATGCTGACCCTGCTTTCCAGGAAAGAGAAGTGTTCTCAGGGTCATTCTGTTGTACCTACACTAAATGATTTAGCAGGCAAGTTCTGGAGAACTGTATAGCTGCAGTCTAAGACCTTTACCGACACTGGCTCTTTGCTGAGCAATTCTGCTGGATGCAGCTGATCCGCAGCAGAGGTGGGCGACAGAAACCTGTGCTTGCTCCTCAGCTGTTTCAGTGCAAAGCCTGGTGTTGGCTTCAGTTCAGTGGGACTGGGCTAAACTGGGCTGTGAACTGCTTATGAACTGCTGGTTTAGGTGCAGGAATGTCTTCCCTCGTGCTGACTTTTGGTACAGGGTGGTCACCTCAAGCAGAAGCCAGAGCAGAGATGGGTCAGTAACATCTTAAACTACCAAGAGTGCACCAGAGTCTATCTGCCAAATGTGAGGTCATCTACTGTCGTCTTCTAAATGATTTTGTCAACTTAGATCATGGAGGGAATAGTGGAAGCCAAGGGACTGTCAGTGAGGGGATTCTTGTGGTTTTCTGCAGCTGAATCAAGAGCTACCTCATCCCTGGGAATAAGGCAGCAGCATCTCTGCCAAACTGGCAGACCCCAGGAGCAGACTCCTCTGTGCACAGGGCAAACGTGCCTCACTGCAACCTACTGCAGCTTCCAGGCTGGGCCGCTGGTGAAGGCAGCTGCAGGTGCCTCCAAAGTCAACGAAGAGAAAAATAAGCAACGGAAGTTTCCATCCCTGACTGCAGGTGAGGAGTTTGTGCCTGGCCATGCTAGGAAAGGACTCACAGGGAGCTGCAGCGCTTACTCATGCACTTTTTCCCTTACTACCTTCTTAAGACTTCCCTGCAGCCGAAGGCTTTCAGACCTGCTGAATACCAGACTTGTGCCAATCTCTGTAGTCTCTAGGCAGTTTACACCAAGCATCATGCCTTTTGCATCGTGAGTATGTTTTAAAGTCTCCAGGCCAAGTCTGCTGCCCCTTCTTACAAGCTCAGCTCTCTGCATCCAACAGTTTTCATTCAATTGCTGCGAGTGGAAAGAAGCATTTGAGATTTCTAAGCAGAAGGGGTCTTTTGCACACTTGCAGCAGCACTTTGTTTCAGCTCCACGCCAGTGCAGGCATGTGACATGCTCATATTGTCACAGCTTAATAAAAACATAATCCTTGTGAAGAGGGTAAGCAGAATCTGCAGTACATCCATCAAAGACCAGTGTTTAGCAAATCAACTTATTTATTTGGGTGCAACTCTACCTGCAGAGTAGTTTTAACTGACTGATTCATGTCCTCTGCTCTTCAAGAATATCCCATCCAAGATTTAAACCGGGATTCCCCTGCAGCTAAACTGGGCTCCCTGTTTTCAACAGGGAAACTCCTATTTATGCACTGAAACAGCAGTGGCCTTTCCTGGCTCATTCCTAAGTCCCACAAACTCACCAGCTTTCTGCATTCCTCAGCATGGTGTTCAGGAGAGAGGGGACAAAAAAAAAAAACAAATCCCAGCAAGATTTGGCAGGGCTTGGCAAGGCAGTCCACAGGGTGATTTTAAACGGTGGATGGCAGCAAGCCTCCCAAATGGAAAATGTTTAGCTGATATCTATCGCCACAGCTGCAATGTCAAAACAGAAGAAGGACAGTTGTGTACATTGGCCTCCTAATTGAAGCCTGTTCTAACATCTGCCAAAGTATGTTGTGTGTCAACACCCTCACCAGATTCCCAGCCGAAAGGAAGGTGGGAGGGGAGCTACAAACAGGGAACTTTTCATTTATAAAAGCCCTTCCTTTCACCAAAGGAGCCTTATAAAAAGTAGCCCCTATCTAGGTCTCTATTTAATCAGTGGCATGAAAAACAGGGGAGCTGTAAACTTGCCAGCATGCCGAAAGGATGAAGTTACCCTTTCGGGGCAGAGTTTGGGCATATCTTCCTTCTAGCAAGAAATGAAAGGTTTAGGAGCAAGTCTCACACCCCCTGTTGATTCATGCAGTAGTGCAAAGACATATGCGACTTTTACACACTTGTCTCTAAGTAACATATTTGTAGGTAATAATAATTCCTACTTTGCTGCCCATCTCTGAGCCCACTGGCTTTTATTCGCCTCCCTGGGAATAGGTGTGCACTTGTAGTTACCAAGCTGCACTCTGGAAAACACACTGCCAGGATTAGCCACTTTCAATCTAAAATTGACATTATTTCTGATTAATCAAGTTACAAAACAAACGCTAAACCTTCACTCAGACCAGAGAAACTCTCTACTCTGGGATCCGGAGCTGAGCAGGAGCTCACTAGCCCAGGGTGCAAATTTCCAGGCTACCAGCACTTTGGCATGTGGTGCTTAATATCACTTTTCTTCCCAATAGGGATTGCACCTACTTGCAAACCAAACAGCATTCACCTTCTCTCTCCACCCCCACCCTGGTCCATGCGAGTGTTTTGGGGCAGGACAGTCCTTGTTTTGTTGTTTTGAATGAAGTTTAGCACAATGATGCTCTGAACTCAGCTGGGGTCTTATTATACAAGTAAACACTAAGTGACTGGAGTGAGAGAATAAGCAACAATGACTAAACAATCTCCATTTATTTAAACAAAGTGGAGATGGGGGAATGCAGGCAAGTTGATATTTTTGCCTGTTCACATTCTTATGGAAATGAGTATGTTTTGTCCCTCACAACCTCTCAGATTTGCATGGGGAGATTTAATAAGATATCTGATGCCAGTAAAATCGCATTTAAAGTAGACTGCACGTCAAAGTGCAATGCCTCGGAGCAACAACAGAAGCATCCTAGCCCATAAAGATGCTGAAATGGATAGCATGTAAGTAGGAACTGAGGAGAACTTCCAAAGATGTGTAGTGATGACAAACCTACATAGGAAGTAATCAAGCGTATCCTTGCGTACAGTCAGTGCTAAGATGGATGTGTAACTTCTCTGCAACACCAGCCTGGTTGTTAGGTTCTGGATCTAACAAGATGCTGTGCAGGATGCTAAAGATGTAGAGTTTTATGAATTCTGTAAAATAAATCTTTTCTCCTACAACCTGTTTGGCTGCAAGTAACTTTGCACTGGAGTTTCTCAGAACAATGGCTCCGGGAATGTCTCAGTACATGGATCAGTATCACTGATTTCACTGGAACTTGAGCAAAGCTACAGCATTTACAGCTGGGACAGGGAAACTTCCTCACCCAGAACACATGGGGGAACCACAGTGAGGGGTCATTCTCCACTGCTCAGGGACAACTCGGAGAAAGAAAATTATACAGCAGGAAAAATATCAAGAGGAAGAGTTGAGTGGCAGGAAGACCTTTTTCCCATAAGAAAGTCTACAAGACAGCAGCGCTCCTCCTTACACACTGTGCACCATTCCCAGCCATAGGTCATTTCTCCCAGCTGCCAAAGAGCTAAATCCCAGAGTCTTTCATCAGCTGCAGGTGCAGCTGCCCGGGAACTCATTTTGGAGTCTGCAACTTGAGGGTGATGAGAAAGGCAATCCTACCTTCTTACCGGGGGAGCGGATTAAAATGAAACGGTTTTTCTTTTTTAGTAGTGCACGCAGTTCCTGGCACTTGTCATAACTCTCCAGTTCCACTGTTTCTATGCACTTCTGTTCATCCTGCAGAGAGAGAATGAAACATTATTATGAATAGGAGGCACTGAAATCAATCATATACCATCAAACTCTGCATGTCTTCCCATTGCATCTGTCTAAAAGCTCTTCTGCCTTAAAAATAACCAGCATGTAGACAGCAAGCCCCCATAAATCAGGCTGGTATCTCACTAAGAAAACACCCTAGTCTTTAAGCTACAGGCCAGTTTGTGGCTAGTGGTCCACAGTGGCATCCATATCCCTTGTGGAAAGTAACACCAGCTTCTGCCATCTCTGTTGGCTTCATTTGGGATCTTCAGGCAGAAGGAAGGTGGGAAGGTCTTTGCCCATCATCCCACCCCAGCCACAGGCTGAGAACGTGCTGTCAGTCCTTCCATAGGAAGGAAGAATTACACGATGCACTTTTATAAACCTTCCTGGCATGATCTCAGAGTGTTCCCCAGCCTTCCCCTTAGCTTGGCGACACTGCCTCCTCCCCCCAATGAACGCAGGAGATTTTATTCTGCTTTTTCACAGGGAAGACAGCGCAAGCATCACGACGGTCCAGGCAGCCCCCCCGGAAGGCCAAGGCAGAACAGAGATAAGAGACGAGCCCTGCCGCCGTGCCAAGCCAAGGCCAGTGCGAGCCACGTGCGACTGGGACACGCTCCTCTCGCAGCCACGCTCTGAGCTGTCAAAATGCTTAGGATTGGAAATTCAGTCCTGTGCAGCCAGCAAAACTGCCAGGGCCAGCGTCTCAGTAAGGAATATTTATCTCTGGTGTATCTCCACTGATGAGCGCCGGCCGCGATCTTGGCTCATTTCTCCCAGTAACATAACTAAAATTCCACACGTGGTGCGTGGCTCAGTTCATCTGTGGAGCGCCGTCCCTAAAAGGAATCGCAGTGTAATGCTGGGCAGATAATATCCTTCACGTCCCGGCAGCCCAGCGGAGACCCAAGCTGCCTTTTCCTAAGTATTACACAAATAAACAGGGAGAATCGCAGGGCAGTTGTTGCTGGTAAAATGCTACAGTCATCACGCCTCATGAACTTATTACCATCCTAAATTAAAACCGCTGGCCATGACCGTCCCCAGCTCAGGCTCCGCTCCCGAGGCAGCGCCTCGTACCCGTATGAGTTTGTATTTAGCAATTCCCGTAGCAGGGAAGGGGTGTGGGATGAGGAAACATGTCGTAGCCAGGAAGCTGCTGTGTGGCTGGAGGCAGGGAATGGAGAGTTCAGAGGGAAGTGGGCTGCGGGGAATTTCCTCCCTTTACCACTTGACATTTAAGTCGCTGTGCAGAGCTCAGGCTGTGTTTAGGTTTTCTAAACCCTCCTATGTGGGGATGGGGGCCCGGCGGAGCCAACGCTGGTACGCAGAGCAAATTTGGAGCCACCGAGGGACGTCTGGATCTAATTTAGGTTTATTATTTTAATGACACGACTGTTTATTTCATTTAACACTGAGTAGGTGAACGTGACCAGAGAACTGGGAAAATGTTTACTAGGAGGAGGAGATTAATTCTGCCCAAACTTAAAACCCAGCAGATAAAATCCTGCTGACGTTACGGAGCCCTTCGAAGGCACAAGGCTCCTGCTGCAATCCTGGTATCACAATGTCACTGCAAAAGGACAGGGATGGAAATAATAACCCCTCAGCGGCCAACAAGCGACAGAGAAGGGTGAGGTCAGGAATACATGCCTCGGGGATGGGTGATCTCATCCCGGCCTTCGGTGGACGACCGCCCACATCACAGCCCTGCCGCACAGCCGGTGCGGTCACCAGCTCCAACGTGGAGGTTTGCTGGGCTCGGGATGTAGGTGGCTTGGCAGGACTGTGACCAGAGACCAGCACAGAGACTCCCTCCCATTCTCCCAGCTCTCGAGAGCAGCTCTGCCCCCAGCAGAGCCCAGTGGCTCCACGTCACCCTCCTTGTCCACACCATCCTTCCAGCCTCTTGGAGGGGAACCTTCCCTCTGATCACATGCAAGCTCTACTCCACTTCCCAAGAAGAGCAGAGGACCAAGCTGGGGGACAAGAAGGATTTGTCAGGGTAGAGAGCTGTGGTTTTGCTGTGACCGCCTCTTGCCTTCCAGCTGCTCCTCTCCTCCCTGGGGTGGCTTTGGGGACTCTGGCCCAGCCAGGGAACAAGGGCAGTGAGGACATACAGGACCCTGCCTCCCAGGGAAACTGGCTTGACTATGCAAGCTATGGCTCCTTCATCTAAGAGACCTGAACTTCTCAAGTAAGTTATCCTCTTCAGGGAAGGTGGGGAAGAAAGCAGCCAGAGAAATGAGAAAACTCCATGTCTGAGGCAAAGGAAAAGCATCTGAATTCAGGGAGCGCCAGAATGGGGCTTTTGTCTCCGTTTTACCCTTGGCAAGTGGCCATCCCCTCTCTATGAGCCTACCTGGGTCACAAAGAGATCCTTTATGTTTGTCCTGCACCGCTAAGATCAAGACAGAAGAGCCCGGCCCTGTCGTAGCTCTTCAGGTCCCTTCAACCTCCTGGAACCTGGAGGATACTCAGCATCACGCAGAGACAAGGTGGCTTCCAGAGTCCTGCCCCAACACATGGGTCTCAGACACATGTTCTGGACAACCTCCTCTCTCTAGTGTCCCAAAGAAGTCAAAGCAATCCTTTTACATCATCCTGAGACACTAAGCTTGAGTTCTCGCTCGGTGGTCCTGTGGCACACTGCTCACGGGGCTGTCCCAGGGCGTTGCATTTGCTGCCAACCAAGGCAGGGAATTCCCTTCAGGCCACCTTTCTCTTTCCCCCTATGCATTTTAGGTCTTGTTTTTCAAATTCCTTTTGTGCTTGCTGTGAGGGACAATCAATAAGAAGCTTAAAAACCTGGTACAGAAGCCCCTACATTCATGATTTAACGCAGAAAACCAATTTGTGGAGTAGACACTGCGACTTAAACATGTAGGTGTCTGGAAGCTTGGCCCTTGAGAAGAAACTAAACACCTAAACATAGTAATGCATGACCTTAACCAAAGAATCACACTCGACAAACAATTTCCTTAATGAAAAGTTGACAAAAAGGGGAAAGCAAGACCCACTGAAATTTTTATTTATATGAAGGTAAAATTTCCAGCAAAGACCTCTTTGCTGACACACATTCATGGGCTGCCACTCTCCATTCACTGTACAAGGTCTAGACTACCTGAGATAATAATTTACTTCTCTTTCTGAGGATCTCGAAAGTATTTTAATAAATCATTTTTGGGATATACACTATCACTTTACCAGGGGCAAAACGCAGATGTTACTGCATGACTGTTAAATACTGAGTGGAGTCTAGAAGATTCTTTGGTAGGTTTTTTTCCCCTGTCAAATAATATGCTTTAAAAAAAAAAAACAAACCCAAAACAGCAAAAAAACCAACTTTAACCACTAGCTTCCCTGTTTAGGGGGAAAAAAACCCAAACCCAAGACTGATGCTCTCTAATCTGTGGAGTGATGATATTGATCTGTGTAGTCTCTCTGCATAGGATTGCTGCTTCTTCAGATGCTCAATGTAGTTTCAGGGAGAGCTTAATTAAGCAGAGGACTTCATTTTTATTCCGGCGAGAATATGCAGAGACAAGACAACAAGAAGCCCCCTTAGAAAATAATAACCTGCCTGCTTGGTTCTTAGCTTATGTGAAGGTACAGATGTGGGGTGCTGCAGATGGAGGCACAGCAGATAACAAGAAATCCATCTCCCATCATTTCACATCCGCTGAGAGAAACCCGAAGCCTGGTGGGATGACTTTCCCCCACCCACACAATCTGCTCCAGGTAATACAATAGCCATTTGCAATTTGCCTTCTGGAGGTAGCTCCGCTTTAAACCAAACCCAGAGCCTGACCAACAGATGCCATATGGGAAACACACTCCCAGGGCAGGCCAGGAGTGCATTCCAGGAGATTGCTACTGACGATGATAAATACAGTATTTGTGTTCTGCTCAGACTGTACTTTCCGGTGACAGGGTACGGCGTTATTGCCTGCCTCCTGCCTTGGCCATCCCCCTCTGCTCTTGTTTTGCACGCACAGACCTCAGCTGCAAGTGCAGCCAGACTCTTGCAATCACATAAACGAGCTCGCCTGCGTATGAAACAACTGCTAAAGGCTTAACGCCTCCTTGCGAAGGGCTCCAACACATGAGGGACTGATAAAAGCACAAAGCGTCCCAAGTCACTCGCTCAGTTCCTGGAAATCTGATGGGCCTAGACCAGTTGAAACGCTCAGCCTCTAAACCTGCCCTCCCACATGGAAGCTGACCTCCTTCCCATTTAATCCATGTAGGTCTAACTTAGGATACACTCGGGAAGATGCTTGTATTTCTGTTGCCTGAGGCTTTATCTCCTTTCTTTTTCCAGGGCTCCAACTCCGCGAGTGCTGAACAATCCCGTTTAAAACTGTTTCAGCCTGAGGATGGTCCGGGATTCTGTGTCTGGCTCCAGGGTCAGGTATGTGGAGAAGGTCCAGCGGGGAAAATGGCAGCTGGAGCTCCAGAAATAAAAGCCACCGCAGCACGCTGCACCACAGACCCTCCTCTGACATTGGGCAAGGCCCTTCTCATCTCAAAAACTCAGTTCCCCAATTGTCAGATGGAGACAGCAACACTGCCCTAACTCACGTTACAGGAAGATAAATACAGTAATAAACATGAACTGCCTCAATTCTGTGGCAACAGGACCCCTCCTGAGTGCAGAAAATTGCCATTTCCTTTAGTTCTCCTGTAGTAAGTCTGCACAATCACATGCTATCCTATTGTGCTACCAGATAATTTTGTAGCAATTTCCTCTCCTAAGACATTTGACTTCACTATAAGCCAGTTTAATAGCCTATAGATATTAACATGATCCCTTATTTACAATAATGGGACCTTGTAGCTACTGTAGCTTACAGACGCAATTTATTACAGGATGTTACCACAATCCGCAGGCTACCAGAAAACATTATGCCTGGTTGTTACAAATGCCATTTTCCTTGTTGAGATAATAAAATAACCCTTTAAATGATTGGGATTTTTCCTTCTTCTGAACGTCTGTGAAAATTAATCTTACTTTAAAAGCCTCCTTCTCCCTTGTGGTAACAAGAGCCTCCATATATCTTGTTTTTAAAGGCATGCCCTTTAAAAAAAAAAACCTACGTCATGTTTATAGATTTTGAATATGCGAGTTCCTGAAGCTTCAGCTGGAGTCAACAAGTGGCCGGGGCACCGAGCAGCAATCTGCAGAGTCAAGTGTGTGCGGGGCCGGGCTGTATCTGTCTGGGTGAGAGATACACTGCTTTGTCTGCCTTCCAACCTCCTCATCACCTGACATTGACTCCTCATTTCAAAACTAAGAACAAACACCTCCGGAAAGCTCTGGGATTCAGCAAGAGCAGGAAGGTTCAGTGTAAGGGAAGAGGTAATACCCTTTAACCTAAACTGTTTATAACAAATCTTCTTTATTAGGCAATAGTATGTTTTTAAAAAAAGAGAACCGACCTCGTTTGTCAGTCCTGTTGTTCCTGAAATCATCACAGCAAAGCAGCTGCTGAAACATTTCCCCATTCTTCTTCCCTTGACACACCACACAGAAGCTTTACATGATTTTGGATTTCTATCATCCTGATGCCCACAAATGACCCAGATCCTCCTGTGTCCGACACCGCACAGGCACGTGGTCCCTGTGCAGACCATGCGGTGAGAAACGCTCCTGCTTTATGATGCACCCACAAACTCGAACCACCATAAACCAGCAGGGCTTAGACTTACCCTTCCCTAATCTCAAAGCTCTCTGGGCTGTAACTTGTGTTCCACACTGGAATTTCTAACTTTTGGGACAAACCCTGCTCTTGCAGAAGCCCAAGAACTGAGGGCCTGGCTCAGGAAAGAGCCACTTTTGCAGCCCAGCAGGACCAGCCCTGCACTCTCCGTTCTTCTCGCATGAAGATGCAGGACAGATTTGGCTTGGCTCCTATTTCTCATTTGATTGGAAACAGCTCTAAACGAGGCCGTGAACTTAAGGCACGCAATTTATCTAGGGAAGTCCAGGAGAAGGCTCCCAGGGGTCCTTTGCTCAGTGCTGGCTCAAGTAAAAGGAAAAGATGAGCCAAATCCAGACTGCGTCCCTGCTTAAGGAGGACACGAGCACTCACAACCTCACCCTGCGTCCATCGTTGGCTAAACAAAACCATGAAAAGTCTGGCTAGCAACAATTTGAGCTGCTTGAGGGATGCCAAACAGCTGCAGGGTCACCTGCCGTCCCCTTAAGCAGCAGGTGGGAAGTCAGGCTGCTACAAACCAGTTTTATCCTTTAAAAGCCAAAAAAACGCATAGCACATATCCTGCTTCCGGCCAAAGCTTTGCTCCGTTCGCCTTCTCACAGGATGTCCTGCCCCTATTCCTTTTTTGGCAATGACACTGTCAAAATATTTACTGGCTAAAATATTTTATGGTACATAATATACTCTAAAATGCAGCTGCTGTCTCTTCTTTATAGCATTTACCCTTCCTGGAGACAACTGGAGAAACCCTTTTGAAAGGAATGGGATGGAGGGAAGAGTGAAAAACACAGGAACGTGTGTCACCAAGGGCCCGATCCTGCTCCTCATTCAAGATCGTTAGCTGTGACCGTACCTCATCCTCATAGACCACGAGCTGTGTTTTCCGTAGCTGGATGTAACGATCCTTCCACAATCCCAGGAGCCCTCCACTGCTTTTCTTAATCCAGCCGTATTTCTCTGCGTTTGGAGCAGGCTTTGGTTTCTCTGAGGCCTCCTCCTTTGTATCCTGCAAGGACAGAAGGGAGAATGAATTACAACAAAAGCACTTTCCATCCATTTAATGAAGGTCATCAGAAAGCCTGCCCAGACAAGACCTCAGCACCCACCACACATTGTCACTCCCCACCACATCACAAGGGAAAAGACTGGCATCTTCCAGAGGAAAACTCAACCAGCTTCCACCCTGGAGCTGCCACAGGACTGGGGAGTGAGCATGGACCCTGGCCACCCCTGGGGACACTGTCAGGATGGTGGCAAGTCCACCTTGCTCCTCGGCTTCCCCAGCAGTGCTGCTCCCCTCTCCATGGAGGTACTCCCTCACGCTTGTGCACCAAGTGCTCCTTGAAAACCAGCACCCTCCTCTCCGCTTTGCTCCTCCAGCTTTCTGATAAACCCCAATGGGATGGATCCTGCTGACATCAGTAGCAACGCTCACATTTTAGCCCACGACCACTTCTACAAGCTTCTCCTCTAGGTCTCTGCATTTGGTCGTCCTCCCCAATCCAACTCCTGTGGGCAAATCCACAGCTTGAAGGCCTGGACTTCATCACATCCACACTAAAATGTTCCCAGCAGGCTCCTGCCTGGTTTGTAGGCAGAGGGAAGGACTGGCAGAGAAGACAGCACCGAGAGTGGGGATATTTTTTGCCCTGCCTTTAGCTCCTTGCTGTTTGTCACAGCCTGCTCTTGCCCACCCGCAGCAGCACGGGGAGCCCCAGCATCCTGCACTGGGAGGCTGCTGGCTTTCCAGGCCTGGTAAAAACCAGGAGAGGCTTAACTTCCCTGCTTTGAAAAAAACATCAGAAATATCCAATATCAATATTCTCGTCAAATGGAGACAGGAAACCTAAGACGGGGAGCAGGGGCAGTCAGGCTTATTAGCTGACTGCCTTCTCCAGTAGACTCGGTTAAAGATGAGAGTTTTCCTCCTCTCCAGTGTGCTGGAAGAGCTTTGGCAAAGGCAGGATCCCCTTTTCTCCTCCCTTGAAGCACCCCGCTACTCCAAACACCCCACAGACCCCTCAATAAGCCTCTTTCCCTGGAGCAAGGCGAGGGGAATCCCTCACTGAGCCAAATCCCCTTACACAAACACCTCACCAGCCTTGTGACTTGTAAAGAATGGCCAACTCCAAATCCTCCAGCCTCCTCCCAGGAACCCCACGGTCCCCCCAGGCTCGGTTTCCTCCACGTCCCCATCTGTAATAGCAGCAATCTTGCTGCAGAGAGCCGGCGCATTCGCACAGAGCAGGGATGCACGACAAAGGCAGAGCCCCAACCATCCCCAAAAAAGCCCTCGCAGGAAAAAAAAAAAAAAAAACCACCAAGAAAAAACCAAACAAAACAAATCAAAGTGGCTGGAGCTCAGACATCACATTTCATAACATGAGGAGATCCCACGTGCATGGAAAGGAGCCAGAGCTGGACACTCCCGTGGCCAGAAGGGAGTGAGGACAGCGCAAGTGAGTACAGATGAGCTCCAAAAATTTGGGAGGAGAGCCTTGCTAACGAATCTGTTTTCACGCACCACACTCCCAACAAACACGCCCTTGGACAGCAGCTACCATCAGGATGAGCTTTTACTCTAAGGAGGGAACTCACACCCATAAAAAAAGTGGAAAAAGATTAAATACCCCACACACCCACATTTATCCCAATCCCCGCTAAAGTCGGGAAGAGGCTTGGCTTTGCAGGTAGGCTCAGGTGCAGACCAGGAACAAGAAACTCAAATAAACTGTGTATCACCTATAAAGAAAATCAGGAGGAAACCTGTAACATCCTTGGCACCCTTTGTAGAAGTTTTTTCAATTGTACTGAGCCGGGTTTGAAACGGCCACAATACAGGATGACAGAGCATGAAAAAGTTTTCCGGGAAACGAGGGGGGACTGCTTGGGGTTTGTTTTTTTTTTTTAAACTTGACTTTTTAGGTTGCCAGGAAGTTGAATTCAGTTGTGATCTGTGACTTCAGCAAACATCAATTGCTGCACAAATATAGACCTGCTGGTTTCCTGATCGAGCACCCTTTTGATGTAGTTTTTAGATAATTGGGCACGGACTTTAACCTCCCTAGTAGCAGTTTTGCATGGATGTAGCTGTACAAAGAGTTTGTTTGAGTGACTGCAGACCCAACAGCTTCCAAAATGTTCTTACTCCTTAAGGTGGTTTTTTTGCTTTGTAGATGAATTTTTCCTGCTTTCCCCCCCCCCCACCTGGCAGAAAGGCTATCTGAAATCACACGGCAAATATGTCTATCCGTGGCCTCGCCCAGTGCTCTGCAGAATGGAAACTACCCTGTCTCCTCTGGTTTTAATATAAAAGTGCTCCCTGTGAAGGGTACACCAGGCAGGGCTTCCCGGGGGCATCCGTAGAGAGCATCCACGACTCCCCGATGGGATGGAGAGTGCTGGTCTCAGCAGATGACAGCAGCTCCGTCCCCGGCACTGCGCAGGAGTCACCTGAGCTGCCTGGTTCCTCCTCCCGTCCCCGCTACAGGACAGATGTGACGGGTGCCATCCCGTGCCCTGGGTCAGCAGCTCCCACACACGGCACGTCGCAGGCTGGGGGTGCAGCTGCTGTAATCCCTCGCCTGCAGGTTAGGGGTGTAAAAACCAGATGATGCAACTTGGCCCGTTTCTTCCCGTGAAAGCAAGAAGAGCCTCGGAGACGGTGCCTGACAGTTTTTGTGGATTATTTTTATGGCCACCCCAGGCCTGAGCTGGCGAGGGGAGGCTGGCCAGGGAAGGGCACCGAGAGCAAGGCTTTGTGTCCATCCTACGCTCTCTGCCTGCGATTCCACAACTAACCCCGGAGCACACCACAGAGAGATGAGTTACTGTTGTTAATTCATCTTTAGGTGGGTATTCCTCCTGCAAGAGATACTGAGATATCCTTTCCGGGATGTTCTTGGGCTGGATTCATTCCTGACGTTGGTGTAAATCCATGAGAAGAAGCCCACTGGCATCAGCCAAGAAAGCCAGCATAAACAGGGGAAGAACTGAGTTATCCCATTGCTGGCTCACGCCAAAGGCATCTCTCCCAAAACCAATCCATACAAGTAATTTTTGCAATTCCTATCATGGTGGCATTTTAAGTGATACATGAGTTTCACTCTTCCAGCAGAGATGCCAGGTTAGCGTTATATTTAACAGTTATTTCTCCCCTCCTCTGCCCCTGTATTTTAAGGGCCCACAAACCCACATACTTTTCACGTCTTCCAACAAAACAAAAAACCCCAAACACCCAAAAGCTGAATAGTGGTGGTGCTTTTACAAACTACATATAGTGCACAGAAGTGTCTTGCCCCGTTGCAGTAACTTCATTTAAAGCAAGCAGCTTATTTATCGCATACTCCTCCCTATGAGGCATGGATGAAACTCCTCCCAGGAGACAACCTGCATCTCCAGACTCTTTTTCTTGACTCTTTTTCTCCCTTTCCACGTTATCTTCCAGGCCTGGCTGTCAGCACTTCCACTTCTCCCTGACCTGCAGAAGCAAAACCATCTCCCTTGGAAATAAACTGCTCAGATCCACGTGAAACTTGGGCAACTGCAGCTGATGCCCCCTCCTGAAAGCAATCACCAGGGGATTAATTCATCCTTAACGAAGGAAAGCCGGCACACCAGTCGGTGAGTGCTGGGGAGGGCAGTGGGGCAGCCAGCCCTCCTTGCTCCCAATCCCCAGGGACTCTGCGAGGGCTGGGGTGGGTACGAAGCCCCTTTGGGTGCCAGCTGGAAACAGTTTCTCTGCTGTGGATTAATTTCATGGATGCCAGACAATAGCAACTCTCAGTCGCTACCAACTTGGGCTGCTTTGCCATTTTTTGCCCTGCTGTTTTAAAAAAAGCTCTCATTCTCGCCACAAAATGTTGGGAGCTGAAATAAAGGGGGGGAAGAGGGGGAGAGAAGGACAGACAGACAAGCCACAGCTACTGGCATCACGTGTACTACAGCCTGAAGTCCTCCTCCTCCTTTCTTTGTGCACGAGCAGCAAAACCTCACGCAAGGAAAGGAAGCGGGAATAGTTGCGTGGCCAGATGGGGGGAGAAAACGACCTGTTTAACTTGCTAACGAACTTGTGGCACCTTAATCGATCCGCGTGGGGATGGAGTATTGGGGTGTGATCCCACGGACGTGAAAACCTCCACGTCCAGGAGAAGCACCGCTGCCCTTTTCCCAGTTAAACCCATCCCAGGCAGAGCCGGAGGAGGAGGAGAAGGAGAAGACTTGGGGAAGGCTATGAGGTATGTGGACATGGCCAAGCTTGCGGTCTGACCCAGGCCCAGCTCCAGTACGGAAGTACAACACCCCAGTAAGAGTCAGCACAAGGTGGCCTGAGCAAAGCGTGGCATTTCAACAAGCCCGACTCTGCCAGCACTCGTCCTCCGGCAGCGCCCGCC
>JAHREE010000294.1:0-30630 GCA_033628505.1 Tringa tobata
TTTTAGCTTTTGAGTATTTGTATCTTACCCCCTTTGTTCTACACTATTTTTTGATACAATAGCAGATGTGCCATTTTTGAACATTTTGTTCCACGATGTTCTGTTTTATAATAAGCAGTAGTTCAGGGCTTTAAGGTTCATGTTTGTATAGCATTTATTTATGCCTCTAATCTAGACCTTTCTGTTCCCTAGGAACAGAAAACCTTTCAGTAAAATGGGGTTGGAAAAAATACCATGAAGTTGTCACACTGTGAAAGGGCGTGAGGAAATATCTAATATAAGGATCATAGACAAGTGCAATTATTATACTTATTAAATAGCAGGCTAGCAAAAACACCATAATGATTAACCTAAAGGAATCACTGTAGGTTATGAAATCTGCAGAAACACAATTAAACTCTCTCATAATAGAATTTTGCCACAGAATGGGGGACAGCAAATTGAAAACGTGCTACAGATTCTGGAAAAAAAAATCCTCTGGGTACAAAAGCTATCAAATAAAAGTGCTGATTTCAAAAAGTGTGACTGTGGGTGAAGAGTCATGAAATGGGTGGAGACTGAAAGTAGTCTTACAGTGGTTTGTAACTTCTGCTTAGTGGAACATAGTATGTTTGTAAACCATAACCACAGGACTATTGAAGTTAAGTAAGAAAGGCCATCTGATGTTAGGAAGTTTAAGTTCCCAATCTAGGGGTCTGCATTTTCAGTGGAAAATTTTGAGGAGTGCTGTTTGGGAAAGGCTGACAATTGCTACGTGGGTGTAGCTATGGTTACCTAAAAGTGCTCGTTTTCAAAGACCGAAGGGCAACCCCAACCTGAAGGTGGGAGAACACAATGCTAAGAGATGCTGTTTTAGTATAAAGACTAAATTCCGCATGTGATCCAACAGAAATCTGTAACTCTGCTCCACAAACTCAGCTGGAGCAGCAGGGCAGAACTGGGTATTGAGAGTGCACCACATTTTAGTAAGCGTAACTGATAAAAGCAACAGCAATTAGAATACCTGTGTGACTTGACTTATTCTTGTTTTAGCTTTATGAACTGCTGACATTAGTGAAAAGAGGTTTGAATTTCATTTTGGGTGGGTTTGGTTTTTTTTTTTTAATGTGTGAGCAATAAAGCTAGTCTTAGGAGAGGAATTTAGCCGGTACATTTAGCTGGTTTAGCCTTCAGGATGGAGCAGTTTTAAAAGAGCTTGTTATGCTATAAGAAAACACGTATGTGCGGCATAATTAATAGGAGAGTGCTGACTGCACAGCTGCAAATGAAAGATCTGTCTCATGGGCCATTTAAATTGTTGAAATTTGGCATGTACAATTCAGCTGGCTTAAAGTCCTGCCATCCAAATATACGTTCAGTAGATTGTGAAAAAAACTTCACAATGTCTGGTTACATTTACAGCATCTTTCTGTGGAAAATACTCCGGCTTTTTAGCTAAAAAAATTGATGCAAAGCAAATGTCATTTTTAAAACAGTCTTACTTTAGGAAAGCGCGCTGCAGTCTAAGTGAGTTTGAATCAATCTCAGTGTCAGCTGTACCAGCACGGACCATGCTGTAAAGTTAAGTCACCGCTCTAGTTTAAGCCGTCACGTACTACAATTTACAGCTGTTCTACAGAAATAGATGAATTTCTATAAATGCTTTTTTACAGGATTCTTCAACATCAGCAGTTGCAGGGGCTAGATGCAGGTCTGGGGTACCTGCCAACTTGTTGGCAGTAGTAGCTAACCTCTGTCTACTCAAGCAAATGAAAGAATGACGTATGAAAGTAATAGCTATTAAGTAGGGCTTGCCCTTTTGACAACACCACCACTGACAACAGCAACACCCTGAAAGAGGCCTTTCACTGCCACAGGACAGAGAAGTGTCTGCTGTGACAGGCTGCCTCCGTATTTCTCATTTGCCAACTGCTTCAAAAGGTTGGTTCTCATCACAGACCCTGTGGCGATGGCAGAAGAAATCATACACTAAAGAAAAACTTGCAGAATTTACAGTAACGGACACCCCACCTGTTTCTTCTTCAAGACATACCAAGGAATCATTAGACAGCTCTGCTTTTGCTAAGACGTTCAGGAGTGTCCCTGGTGGCATTTGTTTCCACTGCTTCCTGTCTTCCGGGATCTCTTCAGGCAGAATAGCATGGTCAGCTGAAGAACAGCAAGGTTCTCAGGTCACTAAAGCATGACTGTAGCTTGGCACTGCCTTTTGCCAGATTCAGACTTCCTAATCTTGACATTGATTTCTTCCTTTTGGGTAATGCTGGAAACCTTTCTTTTTTTTCCTTTGTGGAATACTCCTAAGTTTTTAAAAAATATTTGAACTGATTGATACTGCAGAGAAAAAATAGTTTGGATTATTTGTCACTAAAAATTTCTAACACCAGTTTTAATGCTCAAGTAACTGCTTATTAAGCCTGGAATAGAAAGGTGCAGCTTCACTGAGCAGTCATTGCTCTCAAACTTGTCGGCTTCTAGGGGCTGGAAAAGCTTCAAAGAAGTTCCTGTTTCTTTTGCACCCTACGCTCTTTCATCTAAAGCAGAATGAAGAAGCAGCAGCATATTAATAATATTCTGCTTTGTCTTCACTGTCTGTGCAAACTCTTCAGGCTACCTCTGTGTATCTGGGGTGCTGGGAATGCTGGAAAGCTGGAAGAGCTCCTTGTCTGCAGCAACCAGTCACTGGAGATAGTTGGCTGCCTGGGAATATATGCACTGGTATGTACGAAACCCAGGGATTAGGACAGGCTGAGAGAGCTGGGGTTGTTCAGCCTCAAGAAGAGAAGGCTCTGGGGAGACCTTATAGCAGCCTTCCAATATCTGAAGGGAGCCTACAGGAGAGCCGGAGAGGGACTCTTTGTCAGGAAGTGTAGTGACAGGACAAGGGGCAACGGTTTTAAATTGGAAGAGAGGAAATTCAGATTAGATACCAGAAAGAAATTCTTTATTGTGAGGGTGGTGAGACACTGGAACAGGTTGCCCAGAGAAGCTGTGGGTGCCCCATCCCTGGAAGTGTTCAAGGCCAGGCTGGATGGGGCTTTGAGCAACCTGGTCTAGTGGAAGGTGTCCCTACCCGTGGCTGGGGGGTTGGAACTAGATGATCTTTAAGGTCCCTTCCAACCCAAACCATTCTATGATTCTATGATTAAGCTTTTCTGAACAGGAGCATCACCACAGCCACACCTGTGTGTGGATGCACTCGTGACTGTGTAGCAACACTTGTGTGAGGAGCCAGGAACAAGAACTCCACCACACTCTGGGATGGTGCTGGCAAACGACAGCTCCAGTTCTTACGGGTCATCAACTCAAGGCCTGAAAACTTATGTTAATTATGTGCATAAACAGGCATTTTTAACAGTTGCTACCCAGGTCACAGAGCGATTCAAAAAATGCAGCCCTTTTAATATGTATGAGCAGCACAACTTGATTGCAATATTAGACAGAGGGGAAAATCACGGCTGAATTCTGTGGTTTAACACATACAATAACCGCAGTTATTATGAACTCCTTCACTCAATGTGAGCGTTCTGGTATAGAAGTGTTTTGGCAAAGGTCTGTAAGTAGTCTGGCTGAATTTTAGCAGCTCCCTATTTTCAGTGAAAACCAAAACTTTCTTACCAAGTTCATTTTCAGCCATGGTAGGACATACAGATGTGACATCAGCTTCAGCTAAGAAATTCAGTAATGTCTGAGGGGCTTCAGCTTGCCAGTGTTTTCTGTTTTCTTTTGTATCATCTATGTCATTGGACTCTAACAGGAAGAAAAAAAAAAAGATGGCAAAGCTATTTCATTTTTTTTAAGTAAATTTTAGTGGGATGATAATATTATGTGATATAAAGAGAGAGCTCATCAGATAAACTTGCTATAGCCTGGACTAACTGAATTTACCTAAATCCTATGTAATTTTCAGGATTAATACTCAGCATTGCATTTCTCCATGAAATACCTGCTTGGTATCCAGATAGTTCTTCCAAAGCCCTGCCCACGTGATCTTCATAAACTTCCACCAATTTCTCCTTAAGATTCTCACCATCCACAGAAGTCAAAGTCTTACTGAGTTTATCTAGTACCTGAAAAAAACAACAGGTTACTCTGGAAAGAGAAAAAAAAAATGGGACAATAACTAATCATTTCTCATTTGACTGTGTTTGCCAGCCAGTGTCATGTATGCACGGGAAAATTGTGTAACAAAAAGTGAAGCAGCAAAGCCCAAAAGTCACATTGTGATTTGTGTATCAGAGGGCTGCATGGGGCTCTGCAGAGATGTGAAATAACAGAAGGACAAATATTTTAAAAATTCTAATATACTAATAAAAATCTCAATATGTAGCTACTACATGTCAATCAGCCACCAAATGTCAGTTTAATAAGTGAAATCACATAATGTTGTCTGTAGTCGCACTTCCGCTTTTTCTAAATAACAGCTGGTTCATCACAGTATTATTCTTGCTTTGTGAAAAGAAACATAAATGTACTGAAACAATTTACAAATCAAATTTGGCATTTGCAGACTAACTCAATTTTGAGATGAGTTCTTCTCTTCAAGCCCCACTTACAAAATGTAAATATCTGCACTCTTTCATCTTCTACCATGTGAAAGAGTGACCCAGATATCATTCAATTTCCTTCTAAGCAATCGTCTTGAAGAAGGTCAGAGATATGCAAAAGGTCAACAAATCCCCAATAGGAAGCTTCATTATAACAATGGTAGAGAATGATGGTAATGGAAACAAACCTTAGATCACGGAACTGCTGTCATGGTTTCAGATTAATAATGAAAATGCTTTGACCGTAACTACCACATACCTCTGCGTCTTGAACGCTGTCTTCCTCAGGAACACATACATCTAAATTAATTTCAAACTTCACTCCTCCCTAAAGAAAATTCACACACTTCATTAATTTATTTTATTAAGTAAAAACATTTAATTAGATGTACACAGTTTTTATGGAACTAAAAACTTGAAAATTACTCTTCTATTTAAAATAACTTCTATTTAACAATATTTTTCTTCTATTTAACAATATTTTTCTTCTATTTAACAAGATCAAGGTTGAAGAAATTGGACAAAAATAGACTACTCTAAACATAGTTTATGAATACTTTCAAATGGCTGCATCCACTTTTAAGGAAAGGTGTTTTTGATAATAATTTAATTCAAACCCTTGCAATACACAGAGCTGGTTCTTACAGCTGGTTCTCAACCAGTGTCAAAATTTGAACCCTGTACCACTTTTGTGCAGTATTTCACAACAGACCTTTAGTCCACTTCACAATGGTCTTAAGAGCAGAAGCCTTTCTGGTATCTTATGTGCATTTCCATTCAATTCCCATCCCCTTCTACAATTTAAAAGGCACTACAGAAACTAATGCTTTGTAACAAAATGTTAAAAAATTAGCAGCCTGACTTGCCTTCATTTAAACTTTGAGTAAAAGTGAGTTCCCATATGCTGCTAATGCAGTTTGATATAAATATGAGTAGGTAGGGATTGATTGCTACTTGGCAATATCTAAAGGAAGTCTCCCTCAAACGATCATAAAAGCTCATTTATTTTCTTAGTAATTCTATACAAATTCTATATCTATTCTCATATAAACTTTTAACAAACAGTAGATCAGCACTCTTAATTTACTTTCATATAACCTGACTTCCAGAGCTACCGTGTTAATACAATCATTTGAAATGTGCAAGAAAATGGAAAAAAAAAATACAACAATCAGGATGGATACCTTTGTGTTACGTTTCTTTTCTAAGATTTTTTGGTCTGGCCTATCCTGGAGTCTGACTTGTTTAAAGTTTTCTTCCATGTCCTGGAAGGAGGAAAAACAATCCAACTTTAAAATACACTCTTTGGAACCAGGATATGTGTATACTCTGTAAAAGAAGGCTTGTTTAGTAGTAAATGTAGTCACTGATTTCCTTGTATTATATCTGTAAGAACATCCCATTTGTTGCCTTATTTAGAATCTAACACTGAAAAACATAGTAATTCTGGCTTATCTGGCAAAAAGAAAAAGAGGAAACCTTGCATAAAGTGCAAACCTCTGATTTTTCAAAAACCTGTGTTTGGAGGATAAAGTACTGTGTCAAGAAATAAAGAATACATCTTTTATTTTTTATTATCATATGCATGATGACTCAGGCTGATTTCATTCTGGAAAACTTCTGAAGTGATGAAATCAAGATTATAATAGAAACCTATGCTTGAAGAAAGTATAGCCATGTTTCATAGTAACATGTTTTCTAGTAACATCTGAAAAATATTTAATTACTCCTTTTCATATTCCTATGTCCTGTCTTACAACCTGTCAGATAAAAGCAAAGTAAGTAATTGTATGTGGCTCCTTCAGTGATCTGCTACAATTAGAGCACGTCCTCAACCTCAGGTGGAACCACAACAATACACAAATTTTACTTTTTTAAAATATCTATGTAGTTTCTTCAGTAGGTGGAGTGCCCATGCACTAAGGCGACAGGTGCAAAATCTAGGGTTTCTTTTTCGTTATCATGCATTTCCCATTAAACCACCGGGGATATAATTTCTCTCCTATCATGGCTCTGGCTGCCTATGACCTACTTTATCCCATCAAGTGATGTGTGAATTCATTTTAGTAAAAGCCAGATCCAGGATCTGTGAAAATCGCTGTGAAGTATCCTACTATTATTGGCATGTTTGGCCCAAGTTGCAGCTACAATAGGGTAGCAATGTCTGTCCCCGGTTTATGTGGAAGTCTGTCCCTTGAACAGTGCAGGAAGTCCTGCACCATGAGGCAAATCCTGACTGAAGAATCCTAGCAGCTGGATCAGGGCTGTTTTCCCTTCAGAACAGACTGGAAATTTTCACACTGAAGTTAATTTTCAGAAATTGAGACCTTCATTCATTTCACTTGAAGAAAAGTGGACCTCTTGCTGCAGAAATCCATGTGGTCTGGAAACCTCATCTGGTGTTCACAATGCCAATATTGCAAAGTAAAAGTGGAATGATTCTGAAACTCCATTCCAGTAGCTGCTTTGGTAGTATTTGATGAGAAAAAGTGGAGGAGTACTGCAGCTGGACAGCTTTGTTTCTGCCTCTTCCTTCCACTTCTTCCAAATTTTTGTTTAAGGACGGACTCCACATAAAACTGGGTTTTAACTTCCCACACAGTGCTGCTCTGGGCTGTCATGAATTGCTCTGTCTTCTGCACAGAATTCTCATGAAGATTTGCACTGTGAATGACTTCTTCTTTACTTCACTCAGAAAGCAAGGAAAAGAAACATACCACAAAATGACATTAAGTAAAATTACATCCTTTATATTTACAGATGAAAAAGAATTACCAAAACAAGTCAGGACTCAGCCAAAGAAATTTTCCAGGCTATTTATAAAGGAAACTCAGGGAAACTTTCGCATACGGTACAAGCATCTGGTGAGATTCAATCTTTACCATTTTTCAGAGTGAAACAAAGACCATGCAGGACATGCATTAAAAGTTCCATTCAGAGCAGGAGATGGCATAGATACCTGAAGCGATTCTTTTCCTGTTCCAGCTGTATCTTTGGTTTCAGACTGGTCCTCAGCTTTCCCTTGACTCACAAGATAGGTTTTATCTTGTATTTTTTGATTCTCCTAGGGAACATTTTTATAAAATTTTAATTTCACAGAATCACAAAATGATATGGTGTTGGAAGGGACCTCTGGAGATCATCTAGTCCAAACCCCTTGTCAAAACAGGTCCACCTAGAGCAGGTTGCACAGGAACGTGTCTGGGTGGGTTTGGAATGTCTCTAGAGACGAAGACTCCACCACCTCCCTGGGCAGCCTGTTCCAGTGCTCTGCCACCATCAAAGTAAGGAAGTTCCTCCTCATGTTTAGATGGAACTTCTTATGTTCAAGTTTGTGCCCATTTCCTCTTGTCCTGTGACTGGGCACCACCAGAAAAAGACTGGCCCCATCCTCTTGGAACCCAGCCTTTAAGTACTTACAAGCATTGATAAAATCTCCTCTCAGTCTTCTCCACACTAAAAAGACCCAGGTCTCTCAGCATCTCCTCGTAAGAGAGATGTTCCAGTCCCCTAATCATCTTTGTGGTCCTCTGCTGTACCCTCTCCAGCAATTCCCTGTCCTTCTTGAACTGGGGAGCCCAGAACTGAACACAGTACTCCAGAAATTTCTAACTAAGTGTACTGGCTTACAAAAGAAAAATACGACTGTATGTATGTTTGAGCTTTGTTACCTGAAGTACTCCTGCTCTAAATCTGAATTCTTTTATATCGCTCTGGTATTCTTCCCGAATTTTCTGCAATTGTTTCAGGTACTCCTATTAAAGAACAGTAAGGTAGAAGACATATGTATTAAAAATACATAGAGAAATAACTCTAGCTGAACAAAATGTTCCATGGATATCAAACTGTGTAAATATGAGAAAAAGGGATCAATGTCCTTTGCTGCCAATTTTAAAAATTGCTTGATACTTCCTATTAAATGACATTTTGGAGTTATAACTCTAATTCTTCCACACTTTAACCTTTTTGATGTTTTCCCGACTGTTCCATGCTAGCTGTAGAATTACATTTGAAACAGCTAATTCCAAGAATAACATAAGCACTGAGTAACGATGCTAAGGTTGCAATCCAAAAATAGAGGACTGTAAATTAGGAGGACAAAAAATCATGTAACTTTTATTGTATTGCAACTGCTTCCCAAAGCGAAACAAAACCTGGTCATCTTTTATTAAAGACGCTTCAATATTCCTATGCTTTGGAACAAAAACTTCAAATTTGGCCAAAAGATAATTTTTGTGCTAAGGAACTCCTACTGTTTATATGAGAGTCTACCCTAATCATTTTTGGGCATATTTAGTACAGACTTTGCGGAACTAAACAGCAACAGTCTCTGAAGAACGTGTACATGATGAGTATGTTCTTATTCCAAAGCCTGACCATCATGTAAAAGTTAATACATTCATATTTATTCTGGCATATTTTTTTTTATAAATCAAAGATAGAAAGATTAAATGTATTTACATGTATTCACATAAGAAAGAAGTATCGATTTGTTTTCCCTGTCACCCAAGAGCAAAACCAGAAAAGTATATTGTTTCTGTGTAAAATAATCTCCACAAGTTATAATGTACCAGGGAAGTAGTATGCATCACATACTATTGTATCATGTTCTAAATGTCATAGTGTGACTTATGAACAATGAATATACACACATGAATAATGCATGCATGGCTACCTTCTCTGATTTCTAAATGTGAGTATCTATTGTCCTCCAATATGAGTTTGTCCAGTGACATAACACCTATAATATTAGTAGAAGTGAAATCAAAATCAAGGCCATGTTTTATGAAATTATTGTGGACATCAGAGTTTGCGCAAGTCTTCACCAGTTTATGTAAGATGGAACCAGATGAAAACAGCTTTTATTTTCCTAGTGGTCAGGTGGAAAAGAATCAATTTTAATATAAAGAATACTGCTGAGGAGTGTGAGAGCTTTAGGCAGCTGTCTTAAGGAAGATATTTCATTTACCTGTTCTTTTATTTCATTCTTTCTAGACATGT
This sequence comes from Tringa tobata, assembly GCA_033628505.1. Lineage (NCBI taxonomy): Eukaryota > Metazoa > Chordata > Aves > Charadriiformes > Scolopacidae > Tringa > Tringa tobata. The sequence goes on from JAHREE010000294.1 coordinate 9,546, forward strand.
CCTGCTGATGTTTTTTGATATGTTCTTCCTTTACTTTCTGCTGCTGTATTTGCTCATGATATGGGTCAGCAGAGGATGGTCGCAGTCCCTACGGATGTACAAATATATCTCAGAACAAAGGAATTTTCATTTAGGATCCTGTCCTTCAGTGATCACTCAATTCACTCTCCCTGTACCACTGAAGAGTGCAGTCAGGCAAGAGTATATTTTTGGAAGAAAATGTTATAGTTGAAATATACATTGCTACAGTTTTGTATTAGAAAATAAAACCTCAAGATGAGTGTTACGGAGCAGATCAAATTCACTAGAGCAGAACTTTTTTACCTGATGGTGTTATAAAGATACCAGTTCATCTTTTCGATTTTCATTCAGGTTTTTTTTCAGAATTTATTTTATGATTCAGTATTTACTTACCAGCTGTTTTTCCACTTTAATCTTGTACTGTTGGGCTTCAAAACGCCTTTGAAGATACTCTGAAGGCCTGAGAGAAGAAAGTGATGTTCATATACGACATCATATTTCACAGACTGCTATCTTCTGCACAAATAATTCTCTACAGGTTCTATCACATATGACAGAGCTCTCTTTGTACTACATGAATATATAAATATGGATAAAATACATGTATAAATATGGAACAACAGTAAAATAACAAAAAGAAAATATATCCACTTTAGGCATTCCCCTTCATATTACTTCAGTGACATTAGCCTTAGTGCAGCAAAGTCCTTTTTCTACATTTTATTTAATAAATTATATGTGAAAGTGTTAATGAAAATAAAGTTGTTTTTCCTGATCCTCAAAAGGAGTGAAAATTGTCAGAATAGAGGTTGTATATTCAACCTCTCCTCTGTGCGTAATTCTATCAGCCTAACTTTGTTTTGTGGTTTCTAAACATTTACCTCTATTTTTGGTATAAAATTTCCAGCAGCACTTGTAAGCTCCCTGATTTCTATTTATTTCACTTCCTACCTTCATAATCCACTCATGCCCCAGGGAGCCAAACTGAATTGACATTAAATAAGGTACTAAAAATGCAGAAAAGAAGCTGATGATCCTTAACTGAAACTGAAACATTTTAAACGCTGCCATCATTGAATGAAAATTAATGATTCAGTCAACCTTAAAGGAGGGATCCAAAAGAAGGCAGTATTAAAAATTCTTTACCTTCCTTTCTCAAGGTTTTCAAAGCTCATCCACACCTAAAACAGCCCATCATGGAATGGACAGGCAATCTCTAAAGTAATGGAAAGGTTGTAAAAGAAAAGCTTTGAAGTAAAGAAACTGCTGGAGATAGGGTCTTTATATCTAAACCCAAAGCTCTGCAGGTAAAAACCCGCAGTTTCATGCGGGTTTCTCTGTTCCCTCAAGTGGAGAACTGCTTTTGGTCTTTACATCGTTCTGATCCTGGTGGGAAGAAAGACAGTGTTTATCCTGGATATAACCAGAAAGCCTGTGCTTAACTTCTGACCCAAAAAAATGCTGAGATTTGGGAGACATTTTAACAATGAAATGTCAAACATCAGGACAACAGATTCAGAAGGAACTTCTGGATAGACAAGAATGGAGTTATGTTATTGTGCAATAAACTTATGTAAAAAAATTATCAAAGATCAAGCAGAGAAGGAATTATACTGAATGAGCTATGTCCAGCGTTACCTAATCAGGAAGGCTTAAAATTTAAAACATATATGACAGTTCATCACTAAGAAGTTGAGTGAGAAAAGTTTACCAGTCGGATGGTGGAGGTGGAGGTGCAACTTGTCCTTTTAGTTTATAGTATTCCTCAAATCTTTGACTGATATGAGAAAGGTCATAATGTGCATTAGCTTTCCTCTGCAAGCTGTCGAGCTTATCATAGTAATGACCATAATGGCCACGCACTCTGATGCTTTCTTGCATTTCTGCCATCTTAAATCTGGAGGTCTGTGGCTGAAAATATAATAAAGGATGTTAATTTATCTGTTCTCATTTATATCTCATTTGTATCATTCAGTACAGGTCTGAATTAACTTCCTGTCCTTCTCCCTAATCTCAGCTGCATGGTAATATAGGTTGTCTACAGTATAGTTAGTGTAAGTTTTCCAGATTGTTTCAGATATAAGGCAGAAACCTCCTAACTTGTCAGGGCTTATGTAATCTTACCATCGTGTTTTCCTTTTCCCCTGTTCCATCAGTTCCTGTCATTAAGCAGCAGCCCGTATAGTTGTGCCAGTCAATCAGCAGGGGGCTTTGTACTTTGTAGTGTCATTGCCCTAGAGTCGCTTCATTGTTCTGAAGCCTAAAGCACTGAATTAATTCCAGGAGAGTCTCATTTTGACATGTGAGAGCAAGAGGAACCTGGGATGTACTTTTGGGCAGTATACACAGACTGCTGCTTTCAGGGGAGCACTGTGCTACTTCATTTCCCCATCTCTTTGATTATGTGCCTGTGGGAGCTTGCCTTTCAATTCTCAAAGTGTGATGAAACATCCCTGTATTTCTACTTTGTGACAAGACTGTCATTTCTATTTCTCATAAGAGCAATGGAGGGAAGGTGATCATCTATCTTCTACTGCATGATATAAGTGTGCTAAGACATTCACAAACTTTTCCATGGTGGGAGACTATATGGTGTATGAGAAAAATGCTGAATTTTGCCTATTTTCTTAAATAAATTAAAAAGCATCTAAGTATCCCTTCCATAGATGATAAACACATTAACTATTCCCCCGTTTTCCTTCTTAGAAACACTGAAAATAGGCTCATCTACCTATGGCATAGTCCAGATTACAGTAGCTATATAAGAAGAATATTTTCCACTGCCAATAATGTTCCCAAGGAAGATGTAACCTCAAAAAATGTTTATCTTGTCCCTCAGTGAAATAAGTTTTACAGTATGGTATCCAGAAGTGTGGCAATTCCAGGCAATAGGGAGAACAAATCAGGCCATCTAAATAAATGTAAGAGGATTGAGAACTGTGGTCAGTGAGGCAGGAGCCCTGGTGACAGAGGCCGTGGAAAAGGCTGAGGAACTGAATGCCTCCTTTGTCTCAGTCTTTAGTAGCAAGACCAGCCTTCATGAACCTCAGGCCTCTGCAACCCAGGACGAAGTCTGGAGCAAGGAAGACATACCCTTGGTGGAGAAGGGTCAGGTTAGAGAAGACATAAGCAGACTGGACTGATGGGATGCACTCACAACTGCTCAGGGAGCTGGCAGATGCCATTGCAAAGCCACTCACTGTTATCTTTGATTGATCATAGTGGTGATTGGGAGGACTGGAGGAAAGCAAATGTCACTCGCATCTTCAAAAATGGCAGGAAGGAGGACCCGGGAAACTACAGGCTGGTCAGCCCCACCTTAATGCCTAGCAAGGTGATGGAAAAACTAATCCTGGAAACCACTTCCAGGCACATGAGACAAGAAAATCGTCAGAGGTAGTTAGCATGGATTCACCAAAGGTAAATCATGCTTGACCAACCCAATAACCTCCTACAATGAAATGATTGGCTTGGTAGACAAGGAGAGAACAGTGGGTATTGCCTACCAGGCAATTGCCTTCAAGGGGGGCTTTTGACACTGTCTGCCCTAAGATCCTCATAGAGAAGCTGATAAAGTGTGGGTTGGATGAGCAGACAGTGCAGTGGATTGAAAACTGGATGAATGGCTTGATCCGGAGGGTGGTGATCATAGTACAAAGTCTCAGTACTGGGTCCAATCTCATTCAGCGTCTTCACTAATGATCTGGATGATGAGGGAGAGTGAGGCAGAGTGCACCCTCAGCAAGTTTGCTGGTAACACCAAACTAGCAGGAGCAGGTGATACACCAGAAGGTTCTGGTGCCATCCAGAGGGACCTCAACCGGCTAGAGAAATGGGATAACAGGAACTTCATGGAGTTTAACAACAGGAACTGCAAAGTCCTACACTCTGTACCAGTACATACTGGGGGACACCCACATGGAAAGCAGCTTGGCACCCAAGGAAAGCAGCAAAAGGACCGAGAGTCCTGATGAACACCAAGTTGACCATTAGCCAACAATGTACCCTTGCTGTAAAGAAGGTGAATGATATCCTGGCCTGCTAGACAAAGTATTCCCAGCACGTCCCCTCTACTCAGCACTGGTGAGGCTACATCTGGAGTGCTGAGTCCAGTTCTGCGCTTCCCAGTACAAGAGAGAAATGAACATACTGGAGAGAGTCCAATGAAGTGCCACAAAGATGATTAAGGGGCTGAAGCACTTCTCATATAAGGAAAGGCTGAAAGAGCTCGGACTGTTTAGCCTAGAGTGGGCTCAGGTGGGATCTTATTATGTATGTAGATACCTGAAGGGAGGATGCAAAGAGGATGGAGCCAGGCTCTATCCAGTGGTGCCTACTGGCAGGACCAGAGGCAATGGGAACAAACTGAAACACGGGAGGTAGCCTCTGGACATCCGGAAATACTTTCGCACTGTAGGGGTGACCAAGCACCAGCACAGGTTGCTCAGAGAGGTTATGGAGTCTCCATCTTTGGAGATACTCAAATGCTGTCTGGACATGGACCTCAGCAACAGGCTCTAGAAGACCCTGCTTGAGCAGGGGCATGGACAAGGTGACATCCAGAGGCCCGTTCCAACCTCAACCATTCTGTGATTCTATGAATCCCGGAGGAATGCATTCCAAGTATGACAAGTATCTCTGCAACCCTGCAAACTGCTTCACTTGGATGCTGAAACAATGTGGGAACTTTCCCAGCGTTAGTATTAGCTCATGTTTTGTGGATTAAAAAAACTGTGGACAAAATTCTGCCTTTGATTACAGCAATGCACAGTGAAAGGAAACTTAACTTTTCAAACTTAATCCATCTCTGAATTTGCATTGGATATGCACAAGCGTAACTATAAGGAAAACTAAGTCCTTTTTTCTGCATGGGGCCAGTATTATCCATAGGTAGTGTGATTCCTTGATGGATGCAGTTCTGGAAACTCCACATCCCCTACCATCAGCTAATCTACTGTAATTGCAGTGTGCAATTACTGCTGGGAGCTCCCAGATCCTAAATGTGTTTTGCTCTGTGTCCACCAGCACCCAAGGCAGTACTACATAGAATCATAGAATCATAGAATCATCTAGGTTGGAAGAGACCCTTGGGATCATCGAGTCCAACCATCTACCCTACTCTACAAAGTCCTCCCCTACACCATATCCCTCAGCCCCACATCTAATCGTCTCTTAAATGCATCCAGGGATGGTGACTCAACTACCTCCCTGGGCAGCCTATTCCAATGCCCGACCACCCTTTCCGTGAAGAATTCTTTCCTAATGTTCAGTCTAAAGCTACGCTGTTGGAGCTTGAAGCCATTCCCTCTCGTACATGCTCTTGAAAATAAAGGTATGAAGTGATGCCAAGAGGCTGGACACAGCATACAGCTGATATCCTCCGGGTGCCAGTGGTTCTGCCCATGAATGAAGTCTCAGAAAGTCTAAGGTAAGAGAATCAGTTTATTTGCTTCTATAGCAAAAATGCAAAAACAGAGTTTATTTGCCTTCGTGTAAATGCAAATGCAAAGCACACCTGACTCTTTTTGTTACAAAGAACCACACTGAAGCAACCTCAATTCAGTGTTTGCTTCTTAGGCTTTCTAAAACACCTCTTCTGAGGCTTTAGGAGTGTTTAAATGTCTCTACTGACTTAGTGTAGGCATCAATATAATGTAATAAATATAATAACGTAATACATCTTACTGAGGCCTTTTAAAGAGCAGGAATTTGCTTCCTGAAGGTGATTAAATATTACCAGAATGTGGATGCACAGTACCTGAAAAATAGGATGTTGCCCTCTTGAAGGTGGTTTCCATTCACTTCTTTGAAATAATTCCTGTTTCTTGACAGGCACCACTGTTCCAGATTCTGGAGAAATTTGGTCCTGGACTCTCCTTTTTTGAAGTTTATCTGCTTCTTAAAAATAAAAGATTAAAAGGTTACATTCTCTGCTCTCTATGTGATTAACGATCATGTAGTTGCAAACCATAGTAGAGTGCATACACCTAACACTGACAGGTTGGGCTAATAAATGCTCCTTATATCCTTTCATCGTCATCACCATCATCAACATACTTCACGCCTCCTAGGCATTTTGCCTTGCATTCTTAGAATGACGTGCTTTTGAAAACATGATTTGTCAGACTCATGCAAAGTGGATCTTATTGATCAGTTTTGCATAATGCATATGACATCTGTGACACGGAATATTCCTTTGGCCAGCTTGTCCTGTCTGTGCTCTCTCTCAGCTTCTATGGGAAGCCAAAAAAGTCCTTGACTAATGTAAACATCACTTAGGAACAACTAAAACAATACGTATGATCAGCATTATTCTCATACTAAATCCAAAACACAGCAGCTATTAGGAAGAAAATTAACTCTATCCCAGCTGAAATCAGGACACTGTATTACAGAAGAACTTTCTTGGGGAGGAAAAAAGAAGTCCACAGTGTAGTTTAAGTAACTACATAGGTTTATTTTCACAAATCTGTTTAAACACTTTAATACTTCTGAAGATAAATTTAAGGAATAATTGTGCTATACTGAAGAATATAAAATTAGGGAAAGGTTATGCTGCCAGAAGCATGCCAGATGTTCAGCAGTTCATAGAAAGATACCATTTAGTCCCATTCATGTTTTCTAAGAACGTGCACTCATAATCTGATCTCTATCAATGAGCACTAAATCCAGAGTTCATTGCCTCTCACAATTTAATCTAATCTATAATATTTTGTAAAATACATCTTTATTATTTTATGAACGACCATGGAACATGTTTTGCAAGATTTTTGCACATAGCTTGGCAAAATTAAGTAAGGATGCTTTTCATGTGACAGACCTAAACTGCATCTACACCAACACCTGTCAGTTTTTTAAATCCTATTCTTTAAAGAACTAAGATTAATGTTTCAACACTTTCTTTGGCAGCTTTTCTAGCTGGATGTTGCTGATGAGCTGGTCTAAAATTATTTTTTTCTCAACAGGACAGCAACACACTGTCTGGGGTGAATGTTTTTGCTGTTGCAGTTCTCTCCCCTTTTTATTTTTAACTTTGTGCAAAACTCTTGCATCCAAGCGTGCAATACAGACTGCTGGAGAAAGTTATCGTCATCACATATATCGTAATTATCATTAGTGCAGAACTCATGTTAAGTGATATTACTATCATTACCTTGTATCAGCGTGGCTCCAGATTGTGAAGCTGAAGGCCTTTTCCTATGTATCATAGTGGGACTGAGTTCTTCCTGTGTTACCCATAAGAAAAAAAGGTATCTGATAGAACTGTTTATACTACTTGATACATATTTTTCTCTCAACAAGCAGTAGCACTGGCACTCACCTCAGAGGGCAAATACCTGAGAACAAGCTTCTGCAAGAAGGGCTTCCTTAGAATAGAATTGATAGATGGTCGATCTCTTGGAGATATTTTAAGTAACTGAGAAATTAATATCCTCAGATCATATGAATAGTTGGGAGACACTGGGTGAAAACGCCCTCTGCAGATCTTCAGCACCAGCTGGTGCAAACTATTGCCTTCAAACTTAATAAATGAAAACAGTAAGAAAAGAACAGTAAGTACTGTTGGTTGGAAATGTGGGAGTAGACACCCCAACTTGAAAAAACGTACTTGCTGACAGAAGCCCTGTGCTATGCAATCTCTTCATAACGCCCTTCTTGCTAACCATAGTTTGCTGTCGAAAATTAATATAACCACTCTCTAATTGTATTTTCTGGCTACGTTCTCCTTGTTTCAGTTGCATGACTTAGGAGGTCCTTTTTTACCTGGAAGAGTTTTATTCATATTCTTCTGTCATAGAGTAACACTGAAGCAATTTTTCCAGAGTGAAACATGATTTATTTTGCTAAAAGCTGTTGACCACAGACCCACATACATACTGCCTTCATACTGTTCAACTTCAAACTTCACCCCACACAACTTAGCCTCTGTGTTCTCTCAGGAACCAAAGCATAGTCCTGATTTTTAACAACTGATGACACTCAGACAAATCAGCCCTCTCAGTTCAGCAGATATCTTAACAGGTCAGCATCAAGACAGTTTTTAGGGCCTTAGGCAGGCAAAAATAATTTTGAAAGTGAGTTCTTTCTTACCTTTTTATTTACGTAGCTATTTTTAGGTGGTATAATCAAATTTTGCCTTAGCTTCACATGCATTTCCTATCTATATCAGCATCTAGTCCCTGCCTTCAAATTAAAAAATGGGCAGCAATACAGAATAAACCACCTAATAGTGATAAGAAGTAATATTAATATTTTCTCATGTTATGAAATCTGAAATTTTCCTTAGCAGTATCCCCTTGTTCTCAGCTCACCACAACTGCTCTCCCTATCAGTGCTGCTCTGCCTTCCCCCACATCCAAGCTTAGCAAAAGATCAACTTCTGCTGGGGCCAGGAATCTGATCCTTTTCCTGTTGTCAGGATTAGTCTCTGCTGTGTCCCCTTCTCCACACAATACTCACAGGCTGAGGATTATCTGAGGCTGAGGACAATACAGCTTCCTGAAGGTGCTACCATCTCAGTTATTGTCTGATATGAAGGTGCTTCCAAACAAAACGAAACTTTTAGGAAAATGTTTCTGACGACTCAAGCTGCTTTCTGGGAAAACGTGAGTTTCAAACTCTTCAGTAAATACAGATTGGTATTTTCAAAATTACATGCCCAAAGCCTAACCTTGAAGTTTGGCTTTAATTATTTTCATTGGTTGGATGTCTTTTTCAAAAGTTTACTACTTATTAAAGAGTAAATACATGTTTGATGTGTGCATACACAGACATACATATATATATAAGTTGTAGAAATAGAATAATACACTGTATTTAAGTACGCACAGAACAGATACAATACAAAAAATTAAACACTAGCAGTCATTCTTTAATATTAATAAATAAGCTCAAAATAATTCTAGTAGCTGACTGTGAATACTATTATTACTACAGTTTTTCCAGGCTGTCCACTATCTTTTTTAATAACATGATAATGATCTGATTCTACGGTACTTACGGGATGCTTTAGTGCACATAGCTCATAAAGCACACAGCCAAGAGACCAAATATCTCTGTGAATAAAAAGTAATTAAAGTTTCAGGGAAAAGACTATAATATTTCCATACACATAATCAGTACCTCTTCTCAGATCTCAAATTTATTAACATTATTCCATCACTGATTAACACTGGTGCAAGATTTAATTTTTCTTCAGATGCACTGGAAAGAACAACTAGAAATTTCTTTTTAGTTGTGGTACCAATGTTTCTATGATACCTAACTAGATACTATCATTATCATTGGAAAAGGCACATGACAAAAAGAATGCCTGCTTAATATTCCTAGCAGGATGAAGGGCAAAGCTACCTCTGGCTGACTTGACAGTTAAAGAGACAATAAGGGAGTAAACTTGCATGAAAAAGCACCGTAGAGCTGAGATGCTCGTCCGGACTCCATGACATTTGGTGTTGATCACATCCCCCACACAGAGAAGGGGGTCAAGCCCACTCAGCTCCTGACTTTTCAGTGCTTCTCATCTGGTATTTTGTGTTAAGCCTGAGTGAGCCTTTAGAATTCTCAGACCTATTTGTCTTTCCTGCAGGTGGCTACTGCAAAGTTCCAGAATTGCCGACCCATCAGCTTTCACTGTAGTGTAATTTTATAAATCACAAATAAGTGTATCAAAAATTCATAAACTTGGAACTGAAAATAACTGTAGTTATATTGGTTATTGCATGTTGGAAAAACAGAGAGAAATTTAGTATTTGATGGAGAACTCGATAAAGCAAAGGAAAAAAAAAATCCTTTTTACATTTCATGCCACTACTGCAAGGTGTATTAAAAGAGAATGAGACTAAGCTTTAAGTTTAAAGTACAAGTAATTTTATAAACACAAAAATATAATTAAGCTAAGCCTGCAGACAAATCACAACAAATTCATGATTGCTATACTCAGGACACTGTGAGTCAAAATACAACTGAGAGTGTTGTATAACATAGTTGTTGTATACGATTGAAGCACCTAATTATTATACACAGTAATACAAAACTTCACAAATGGGGGGCACATGAGAAATTCCTAGTGCACTGCAGAAATACTGATTTAAATCATGGTATTACTAAAATAAGTTCTCTCATGCCTCCGTGCCCTCACACACAAGCATATGAAGGAAAGACAGAGACTTACGTTTTATTGTTATATGGTCGATTTTCACAGATCTCAGGTGACAGGTAATAGGGGGTCCCTACACAGGTATGGGCAAATTCCATCGTGCTAATGAAACACAAGGAACACAAAGGCTTAGACATGGAAAAAATTTACAAGCAGTTGAACTAGAGGCTTCTCTGCCCAAGGTGAAAAGCCTGTAGGGGACATTATTTCTGCTCTCCAAATATTTGAATAATGGAACACCCCAAGAAAAATTAAAGTATTTCCCAGTTCTGTGTATAAACCACCAACTATTTTAATCATGGAGTGTTTGCACTTCAACAAAAAGCAGAAGAATTCTCTTTTTCCCACTTTTCCCCAGCACTGTAATCAACATTTTCAAGGAATGTTTATAATCAACACAGAATTCTGAAAGCTGTCAAAACCACTGCAGAATATTAGAAGTCTCTGACATACTCAATGAAGTAAGAATATGGGAGGTGGTAGTTGGCCATGCAAGCTAGAAACAGTGGAAGGAGGAAGTGCTGTCCAGAAACTATGGGAGGAATAAATGAATTCTAGTTCCATCTTTGGTGCTGACTTGTGTAGGTGTAGCCAAATAGCACCAGGTGGATTCATCTCACTTGCTTTTAGATATCTACTCTGGGAAATCATTGGAAAGAACCAGGTACTCAAAGGATGTGATCCTATGATCCCTCTCAGTCTATACTAGATGCCAATAAACTTTTAAGTTACACTCTTTATAGAGTATATGAAGTCTGAGTGCCAGAGGTGCCACAGATGCCTAGCTGCAAGTAAAAGTATTGGACACTATATATTCAGGACAAGAGGTAACAGGCACAAACTTAAACATAAGAAGTTCCACCTAAACATGAGGAGGAACTTCTTTACTTTAAGGGTGGCAGAGCACTGGAGTCTCCATCTTTGGAGACATTCAAAAGCCACCTGGACATGTTCCTGTGCAACCTGCTCTAGGTGGACCTGTTTTGGCAGGGGGGGTTGGACTAGATGATCTCCAGAGGTCTCTTCCAAACCCATATCATTCTGTGATTCTGTGATTCCGTGACACTGTCTTGTGTTTTGGAGAACGGAGATGAAAATGGCTTTGTATACCCCAGGGGAGGAGGAAAAGAGAGCCTGAGAAACTTAATTTTCTTGTTACAGGGGGAAAAGTACTATCAAGCTCCAATTATTTTGTTGTATAAGCCTATTAAATACTTTTTAACATGTCTATACTTGGACATTCAAATTCTGAGGTTTACTGTCCATCTTCTATGTACTGTTCTGCTGTGTAGGAGCAATCCTTAAAGAATTATTCCCAGAACACAGAACTAACAGAGTTACCTTTCCACACAATACTTAACTAAATTGTGGATCTTTTTTGCCATGATATCCCGCCAAGGTCAAAGATGATCAAGCAGCTCAAAAAGAGTTCAAATTCAAGCATTGTCCTGTTGCTAGCATCCACCCTGACATGTTTTGGCCACATCAAAAAGCACTCTCCTAGACAACATCAGGCCACTATGCAGAATAGGCCAACCTTGTCCCCAAAGTCAGTAAAAATAAGACCACCCTCTTTGGGAGAACAGAGTTTAGCCATAGGGATGCAAGCCATGCAGTGCCATGCCAATTACTCTTACTCCAATAGAGTGGGTTCTGGCCCTTTAAAAAAAATAATACAAACAGAGTCTTGGAGGACATACAAAGAAACTCTGTCCAAACTCTTTTCTTACACTCTTTCATAAGTTTCTTTTTTTTTTTTTTTTTTTTTAATGAGGCACCAGAAGTGATTATTAACAGCTGCAAGAGCAGGAGCTGTGCCTCCAGAATCTCTTTACGTCAATTCCACAGAGAACAGGGAAAGACGGGGGCTTCCCCACGCTATGTCCTATACGTAACAGAAGTACAGTTACTAGGCTAGATACATCTGCACTTTCATGCAGGACAGCATATTTTAGGGTAACAGAAAAAAACACAGTGTCAGACCCTTTGTATCCCAGACCTCTTGAACAAGTATAATCCACAAACAATTTGCACATTCAGGCTGCATTCTAAACATTCCTAACAGTTCCATTTGGTGCAGGTCACAGACTAATTTAAAAAAGTGCTTACCTGTTCAGCTGTCTTGCTATGCCAAAGTCCCCAAGCTTTGCTACCTTTCCATTATTGCTAAGAAAAATGTTCTGCAAATAAAACCAAAACTGGTATGCAACAATGAAATATGACAGAACTTCTTAAGCATATTTTTCACAAGACAAAATCCCCCCCTCTCCAGTACTAGTTTTACTACCTGTGCTTTTATATCTCTGTGTAAAATCTTCTTGTCATGAATGTGTTTCAAGCCCAAGGAGATCTGCACAAACCAACTCAGAATCTGCAGTGAAAGTTAAATGGAAAAGATGTCTATAAATTTGTGTAATTCTAACATCCGGTGGGGCATTTTACTGAAATATGTAAAATAAAGACAATATCACAATCTAAAATATGTAGAGCATATACAATGAAAACAGCAAAAAATAGTATTTTTAAAATTAATGCCATAGACATTTCCTTTTTTAATTACTATCACAAAACTAAACGGAAATAGACACCTGTTCCACTTTCCTTATCCCCACCAAGTTTTCACTGACTGTGACATGATGGGTACTCAAAAAAGGACTGAAGAATCACATCAAAGGACCATAAGAATACTACACCTTTATTCAGAAATGACTGAGTTCAAATAACAACTAAGGACCGAAATGTGGTGAAAGAAGGGACCTATAAAGAAACCTGCATAATAAGTAAGAACAGGTAAATATACTTGACCCAGTACAAATCTTAAACGTATATTTTACTTCAAATATACATGTGTTTTATTGAATAAGGGCCTTTGGACTTAATTCAGAAACAAAAGTAGAATTTGCTTATATACCTCTCTACTTAGAAAGACTTTGATTCAAGTACTAATGTGCTATTTAGTAATGCTTCACATTAAGCAGATGGTTTCCCAAATAGGGCTGATGCTACAAATGAGACTTTCTTAGGCATACAATTGAAAATATAAAGATGTTTTAACAACTTCATGTTAAATCAGGCAATTTGCTTTCCTTTCTTGATTGGCAGATGTATCTTTAGTTTCTATAATCCATTCTTCGATCCATACTTCCTTTGCCTTTCTTTGGATATGTGTTATTCCGTTTCATTGTCAAGGGGGTTGTGTGTGTTGGTTCTCTCCTGTGTTTGATGATCTGTGGTTTTGTTCTCTCTTTTATTTTCTCTCATTTCCCCTCCACCTCTAGTACGCCTCCCAAAAGGATCTTAAAATTCATCACTACTGAACCAGTAATTCACTTCCAAGTGACTTCTACACTAGGAGTTCCTCTTTTACTACTAAACAAAAAGAAAAGTCACAGTACTTCTTTTTTTTTTCCACTTTTATGCTTTAGAGTATACTTCCACTAACAAGTTGGGTACTATCTATCTATTTCTAGGTAAATTTTCATTGTACCTGAAAAAGTAGAAGACTATGCATGATTAAATAATCTCAGAGTTCAGTGCACTAAGTCCAATACATAAGAGAAAATTTCTTTCAGAAAGCTGAAAATTAGTAAAAAAATAAAGGAATAAGTAAGGAATAGTGAGAAATTCTGTTTCTGTGAAATGCAATATATATCATACTCACCCATTTACAATATAAAATATAACACAGGCCAGAAGCAGTCAGATGTCTGAGATTGTTTCTCTGTGCTCGTTTAACCATTTAAATAGCATCAGAGAAGTCTTGACCCAGATGAAATGAATGAGAGACTTACTACTAACTTCAGTATAAAGTAGGATATGCCATGATGCAAACAGCACGAACAAATGAAGAATTAATATCTAATATATTTCCCCATAATTCTAAACCACCATTTAAAGGAAAGTCTTTATGGCTTAGTAGGTAAACTACTAATGCAAAGAAGAAGTGCATCCACAATGAAAGGAGCAACGGGAGGGAGGGGGGACAAAAATAGCATCAAAATACTGCTAATGAATTAATTTAAGATCTTAATAAACTCCCATTAAGATTACCACAGTTTCTTCAAAACATTCAATTATTTTAACAGGCCAAAAAAGAAACAGTAGCTAGTACTGGATAATTCAAACCATGTGTTTTACATAAGTCCTTTCCTCTAAAGTTTATTTCTTTCACCTGGTCCTCGTCAAACAGCACTCCATGCTGCATATTTATCCGCTTCATTAAATCTCCACCATCACAGTATTCCATCACAATATACAGCTTGCTCTTTTCTGAAAATAAAAGTATATTTTTTCCTTTATTACTCATTAATACAGCAATAAATTCTTTTTATTTCATATGGTCCTTCTTTCAAAAGGGAGTAGTTAGTCCTCTATCTATTCCTCTGTTTCAAAGAGTAACAGAAAAAATGGATCCTTCCAGTGAAACCTGATACAAAACTAAGACATGAAAATATATTTAAATGAACATTCACAAAATATTAAATACACAAGAAAACCCTCAAGAGACCACACTGATAGAATGACAGATGTTCTTACAGGCAATGCTTAGCAGAATGCTTCATAGTTGGGATTGCTCTCCAATAATAACTAAGTATACAGTTAGGCTTAGAGAAAAGGTTAAAAGTAGCCAGTGTCCACAAAGAAGAAATAAACAGCACAGGCTACTTAATACGGAAACACCCTGTTCTTACCCCTCTGAGGTCCAGAAGGCTACCAGATTTATGTGTCATTTACAACATTTACAGTCCTGATCACAGAAAACAATTTGAACACAAGCTGTAACCATAGAATTCATTGCAGAAGACATTGCTTATGACAGATGTCAGCAGGAAAAATAAGTATAGGGAATTATCTTTTGTGGAGAACAAACCTCCTTCTCACAGAATCACAGAATATTCGTGGTTGGAAGGGACCTTTGAGATCATCGAGTCCAACCACCAAAAAAAACCCAACCCTCCCCCCGCCCCCAAAAAAAAAACCACACCAAAGCCAACACACAGACACACCACATCTACCCACAGACAGACAAAACCCAACAATCTCAGGCACTACAGCATGCCCTGAAGTGCCATATCTACACGTTTCTTAAATACCTCCAGGGATGGTGACTCCACCACCTCCCTGGGCAGGCTGTTCCAGTGCCTGACCACCCTCTCAGTAAAGTAATTCTTCTTAATATCTAATCTAAACCTCCCCTGCTGCAACTTCAGACTATTTCCTCTGGTCCTGTCATTATTCCCTTGGGAGAAGAGGCCAACAGCCAGCTCTCTACCACCCTCCTTTCAGGTAGTTGTAGAGGGCAATGAGGTCCCCCCTCAGCCTCCTCTTCTCCAAACTAAACATGCCTTGTTCCGTCAGTCTCTCCTCGTATGACTTGTTCTCTAGACCCCTCACCAGCTTGGTGGCTCTCCTCTGGACACGCTCCAGAACCTCAATGTCCTTCCTGTAGTGAGGGGCCCAGAAATGAACACAGTACTCGAGGTGAGGCCTCACCAGTGCCCAGAGGTACCATCACTGCCCTACTCCTGCTGGCCACACTATTCCAGACACAGGCCAGGATGCTGTTGGCCTTCTTGGCCACCTGGGCACACTGCTGGCTCATGTTCAGTTGGCTGTCCACCAACACTCCCAGGCCCTTTTCTGCTGGGCAGCTCTCCAGCCACTCTTTCCCAAGCTTGTAGCGTTGCCTGGGGTTGTTGTGACCGAACTGTGTCCTTCCTATGCTGAGGACTGGAACCGAATGTAACCCAAAAGAGGAATGGTTTCTTCATTTTCTGCCCCAAATTTTCTGCTGTCCCAAGTGGATGGGAGATGCCAACTACTCAAACCATCTCATAGTCAGATACAAAATAATATACAAAAAAAAGACTTGCTCCAGCACAAAAGCAGAGGGGAAAAAGGTCATTCCTTAAGATGAACAGGCTCAGACCCTGCTGGTCCCTTAGGGGCTCCTTACCGTTTCTAACGAGGGCATGAAGTACCCCAAAGCACACTGCAGAGAAGGGCAGGGAGGTGAACCCTGCACCGGGACGGGCAAGACACCGCTTGGACCTCCTCCTCAGCCAATTCCAGCTTTTTTCCCACCATTTCCCCCGTGGGGCGGGGAGGGAAGGGAAGGAAAGGGCAGAGACGGGCAGGAGCCACCCAACCAGATACTGCTACCCATAAACAAAGGAAGTGGTTTTTGAAGACACCATCTAGATAGACAGGGGGGACATCACAGAAGCAGCAGTTACAAAAACAACAACAACAAAACCTCAACGAGAAGTCTAAAGAAACTATTTCCTCTGACCAAACATGCTGGAGATGGTACCAGAGGCTGCCGAGGTCAGAGCAATTCAGCACGTGGCCATTTCCCCAGATGGACTCCATTTCCAACTTGTACCCAGAAGAAAGTTATTCCAGCAGCGGTACCAGGCAGCCCGCACCTGGATTTTATAGCTCTGCTATTTCATGGCCTTGTTCACCAAGTTTCACCAGCTTCTCACCACACACACTCACTTTCAACCTGGCATTTGGAGATAGAAAAGGAGCCATACTGGTATCAGTCTGGATGGATGGATGGATGGATGGATGGATGGATGGATGGATGGATGGATGGAGGGATGGAGAGACATTGCTGGGAGGGATGTAGGGACATGGGGACAGTGCTGTTGCTCTCCAGGAAAGAGGGATGGATGGAGGAGCATCCCCGGGTGGGATGGAGAGACACGGGGACACTGCTGGTGCTCCCCAGGAAAGAGGGAGGGAGGGAAGGAGGGAGAGATGGAGGGATGGAAGGACATAGGGACAATACTGGAAATCATCCCACCAGTTTTCTCACTGCTCAAATCTTAATACCTGCTACTGTGGAACCTAAAATTGCTGTTTTCTTGCACATGATGCCACTCCTTCCTCCTACAATGAGTCATCCTCTGCCTTATGCCTGCATCAGAGCACATTTATGCTCTAGGTGGCCTTTTTACCACCTCTCTACACTTACACGTAGAGTTAAGATAGTGGTTAAGTGACATCAAACAAAGCAAACAAACAAACAAACCCCATAGAATAAGGTTTGTAAGAGGACTTGCATCCACAGGGCTGCTGCGGGCCCCTCACAGCCTACCTTTATTAAAGCAACACCTCTGATTCTTCACTGCTCATTACCAGGAAGGCAAAAGCAGCTTGAGGGAGCGGAGCAAGTCCAGGCAGAGACAGCACCCGAGAGCCCAGACTCACGCATGCCTCTGCCCCCCACGGGATGGGAAGCATCCACTTTGCTTCCCAATCCAGCCGGGCTTCTCTATTCCAGGCAATCCCCTGGCCTGGGCACCTGGAAAAAGCTTGGAGCTCTCACAGCATCTCTGAGCGGTACCAACTGCTTTTTCCAAGAGAAGGGTGGAATGTGGCTGAAGAAAAGCCTGCCCTGCAGCAGGATGGGTAGTTCTTCTGATCTAAACTGATACAGGAAATAATTAATGTATTTTTGTTAAGGAAATAAAAAAATAAAAAAAATCCTCCTCTTCTCTGTTTCATAAGGCTCTGATTGAGTTCCAAAGGTAAGGAGCGCTATGTTTATCCCGATATTTGCCTCCTGCAACAGATTATGTTTGTCCATGGGAATCCTAGAAAATCCTCGCCTTCTTTATACGCCAAGGACCTCGCTGCCTTTTAAATCACACCCAGCACTCAAAATCACCAGGGAAACCCAACTGAAGATGCCAGAGCTCGGCACCACGATGGAAAAAAATAAAAAAAATAAAAAAAATCAAGCGAATTAGCAAAATTAGCAGCATCGACACCCAACACACGCTGCAAGCAGGACGTCCCCATCAACGACCACAGTGCTGCAGGAAAACCTTCAATGAACTGAAAATACAACCGTGCAGCCATTAAAAAATAAAATAAAATAAAATAATAATACTATTTCGCCTCCATAAAAAAATCTTCCAAGAGAAGGGAGCAGGTCCTTGGGAGAGGAACCGCACTCCTCAGTGATGTCCAGCCAGGTCTAAGCCCCTCTGTGTCTCCCATCAATAAGACACTGGATTCTCCTCTTCCTCCTCCTCCAAGACCCCACAGGGAATATTTTCACATTCAGCCACTCAAATGTGAAATAAAAATCAACTGATTAGAAGGACCGTCCCTCCAGATCTACCCAACTTCGGCAACCAAAACATCAGTCCTGAAGAATTCTGTATCCTCGAGTGATACCTCAAAACATGGCTCAAGACAAAAGGCCAACAGGATCTATTTCTTGCCATACTAAAAAGCTCTCTTCTATTTAAACTCCTAGAAAAGACTCATTAAACTCTGGATTCCTATTGAAGATCAAGAAAAAAGTTCAGCTTAAGAAATGCAGACACTCCAGGACCTAGCACTCATGCCACAATACCTTGGGTCCCACACACACACATGAAGAGGGCAAGTGATGACTGAATTTAATACCTTGTGTTCATTTTTAGGAGTTGGGACCTATCCCAACCGGTAAGTAAGGGGTTAGGGACAGGCTCAAGGTTGGGCAATATTAACAAGCCAGGTTTTGCTGCCTTCCACACCTATAATCACAAATAAAAATGTTAAAAGTAAACCTTGCAAAGAATCATAGAAGGTTACGATATTTGCGTGCTTCATCTTGGCCAGAAGAACAACTTCTTTCTGAGAGGCTTCTTTTTCTTTTACAGGCATCTATAAAGAATTAGGAAACTATATGCTAGCAATGATTATATTAAACTCTTTTCAAAAATAGTCACATTGTTATCAAGCCATTCCCACAAATACAAAAAGATTGTGTACCAAGGTGAAGCAGAAATATAAAATATGATGTACATATAATGTAAAGTATCTATTTGCAGTGTATGTGTGGAAATATATTGGGATGTTACTGAAGTCAAACCAAATTATGACATTTTACAAACAGGCAAATGTATACGTTTAAAATTTTACACAAATGCTATTGCTAAGCTAGCTGATGAATAGAGTTAAAATCTAAACTTCTTTTAAGTATATGAAGAACAAGGCTCTAGATGATTCTGTATTCTTAATATGGGCGATCGCAAAAGCATAAAGAAAAAAAGTCATTCTGATTTACTGGTGTTATGAGTTCCTGCAACATTTCAGGCAAACTTTTTGCCCTATTACATTAAATGGAAAATTTATACACAGTTCACTGTGATCACACTTTCATCAATATTACTTCTGAAAAATTAATGTCTCAGAGTATCTATCCATCTAAATGTCCTCTTGTATTTATATAAAGTTTCTTACCCTCATTCTTAAGAAATACATTTGAAATGTAATCCTCAAAGATTCAAAAATCAGGGAGTGAATGAAACAGAGTAATTTTCTGTATCTGGCTCTTTATTTTTGAAGGAATGAGAGCCACAATAATATTTTCTTATCTTTCATTTTTCTATTTTGCATACATCAACATCTGGGATTAGAAATGTATGGTTTTTATTGGTCATGAGCATAGAGAGAAACTATTTATTTTTTATTTAGCTGACATTACTAGCCTATCAGTTTTTCTGGGTTTGAATCTGGAAGTTATACAGCTCTTTCTAGAACTGATACATATTCATTCCTCTATTATAATTCTCTAATATATTAGACATTCACGAGTGTGGCCCAGAATAGCAAAAGACTTGTCAAAAGCATGCAAGCACTCATTGAAATTGACTGTTGACACCCCTGTTTTGAAATCACAGTGAGTTTAATTGCCCATCTTTCTGGAACCAAATATAGAAGTGGTATTCCTCTGATATCTGGGCTAGTCATCCTAACCTGCCTCTGCAGTCAGCAGAAAGAAAGAGAGCACTTTTATGGCCTGATTCAGCTCATTCTAAAACAGAATTCTAAAACACATAGATCAACAGCATCCTAAAAATACTTATTTCTCTTGTTCTCCTAAAAAGGGAGTCTAGCCAAGCAGCTCAGATGCTGACAGCTACAAAAGGGACATTTAAAATTAGATGAGATGAATCAAACTGCCATAAACATAAATGAGAATTGGAAAGACTCCGTTCTGTATTACTCACATCTGAAAATGTGGATGTGGAAATCAAAAAGTTTAACATATCACAAAATTGTGATTTGTTATTTCAGTGGCAATACTTTCATTGCAGTTGAATCATCTATTATAAATTTGAATTAGGTAGTGTCATGCACTGTAGGCAGAGAAAAGATTTGAAAAGAACAAAAATGCAGTAAAAGGTAAACACTATTAATATCAAAATATGTAGTTTGTCCATGCTTCTAAAATAACTGAATTAGCAAAGAGTATAGTCTTCAGAAAGTTTAACTCTATATAATCGACATAGAACTACAAAGGAGATGAAACATAACCCAAGTTCATATCCTAGCTAAATGCAGTTAGCACCATCAAGTAAATAACTACTGTTATTATCCAGGTTTTGTTGTTTTACCTTAGTTAAATTGATCTCTTTGACAACACACTGCTCATTATCCACCTTTCCTTTTGCCAAAAATATTGTGCCAAAAGATCCTTCTCCAATTTTTTTAATGATTTCATATTTATCCATGATGTCTTTGTCTTAAAGCAGTGTCTAAAACAAGAAAGTCCCCAAGTTAGTATTGCACAAATTCAGTGCTGTAACAACAAACCCAATACAACACTACCTTTTAAGACCATCATTTTTATTATGTTTTTATTACTGCTGCTGATTCTTCCTCACAATGTCACCTCCTGGAAGTCTGCAAATTATCGGGGATCTGAACTTTCAGTAAGCAGCAAGTTTTATCAGTGTCCCATAAAGAAAAGCTTGAAGCTTAGTCCTAGTACACCCTAAAGTTAAAACATGAGAAGGTAGCAGAAAGTACTATGTCATATTAGGATATGATTTTGGAAAGTCTGACTCATTATTTCCTGAAATTAACGATACCGTGGAATTGTTCTTGTAATGGAAAAAA
>JAHREE010000294.1:60572-82357 GCA_033628505.1 Tringa tobata
AGGTTTGGCTCCGAGGGCCGGGCTCTGAGGGGGATCGTTAGGGAGCAGATCCAGGCTTTGAGGGACCGAGGAAGGCCTTGGATGGTGCGTGCCCCACGGAGGGAGGGTTGACATCCCCACAGGGCTCCTGTAGCTGGTGTCACTGCCGTGAAACTTGATGTCCAGTGCTTGGGCTGTCACCATCTTCCTGTGGCAGGGGCTAGGCTCCCCCCCATGTTGTTCTGCTCAGCAAGCTGTCCTCTTTGGCCTGGATGCCACGTTCAGGGTGTGCCATACAAGTCACACTTGAGTCATCCCCATATCCATAACATGCTCTTTAGCTTTGGCTGCCATGAAGGGGGCTCTCTTGCCCTCTGCTCCCATCGCAGCCTGCTCAGTTGTTGTTTTGCATCACGGCTGGAGTAACTCGTGATCTCTCCTCATTTTTCCTCACCAGAGTAGGTGCATCCTATGATAAAAAGCTGTAAAAACGTGCCTCCAGTTTTACAAGTAGGAAGCGATTTGCTAACACAGATTTTCCCAAGTACTGGTGGCTGTCTGATAAAGGTCTTTTCAACAATAAAATGCATAGAAGCAGTACTCCTCCGTGATAGGCCAGTAGATTTCAGACTCTGTGTAGCATCTTCCTATTAGGTTTGCTTTGCTTTTTTGCATAACTTTTACTTTCTTTGTCAGCAAATAGTGTTCCAAAGCCAACAGCCCTGTTTAAAATATGATATTTAGGAATGTTTGTGTATCTTGCACAGCATATGGAGGGAGGATCCTTCAGGATTTCCTGGGGGAAAGTTTATACAGTTGAAAAAGGAAATTTATGTTTATCCATCTAATCTTTTTAAACTAATTTTCTCCATTGTTCTTCAATTATTATGTTTTCTGAAAAAAGAGTGTTATCAAAATAGTGGCTTGTTGAATCTGATTGCTATGTTGTAGCAATGTGTAATGTTTCCAAGATAAGTATTTATGCAACTTACTGGTTAAATTGATTGTTGATCTGTTTTATTTTTCCTGTTTAGCTGAAATTTGATAGTGGAGTATTATTGCTTAGCACACACAGGCTAATCTGGAGGGACCAGAAGAATCATGTAAGTCCCACTTTTGTCTCTGTTATGTCATTCAATTGTAAATTCCGTAATAAACAACAGGTAGCTTGCAATGAAAAGACTGCATATGGAGAGGAGATCTTTCTTTGCTTTGTGTGTGTTTTGTTTTACAAGTATAGTCCATTTTTTGGCTCACAGTGGAAAATAAATTATGTACAGGAATTTTCTTTCACCCAATTCTGCTTCAATAAAATAGTCATGCAGAGATGAGAAGGTATGGGAATGAATCATATAAATTTTCCTTTTCTACAGCACAAAATAGAGGAGGAAAGAGTCTGTTATCATGCACTAAAAAACATTGGTTTTGAGAATGAAGTTGAACGTGTCAGGCAAATCATAATGTGAACTCCTCTCCCATGCTCCTTGTCTGGCAAGACCTTTCATTCCTTGTTGTTTTCAAGTCCAAGTTTCCCTGTCTTCTGTTCCCACCAAATAGTCACAGACCATGATTTGATAATTTTGTATGTTTTGTCTTCACAACTGCCTGTTCTTGTGCTGAACCATCCCTTCAATAAACGAGAACATTTGTCTGTACTGCTGTGGAGAATTAACTCAGAATTTAAGCGGCAGTGGCAGAACTACACTGTAATACTGCTGCTGAATGCTTTGTATCATCAAGCCACAGACTGCGGGCTAAAAATACATAAGAACACATACAAAGCTTTAAGTGTAGACTGTGACAGCGTGCACCATTTTGCAGCTGCAATTGGAGGAGACGTCCTCTTCAGAACCAGGTTGTATTATGATTCTTTTAGACACAATCTTTTAGAAATTTAGCCCTGGAAGCCAAAGTTTAGACAGAGCATGTTCAGCTGACGACTTTTCAAAGGCATTTTATATGCCACTGGACTACTTTTGCGTAAGAATAGCTGAAGCACCTCTTGCACCCAAGGGCCATTCCCATACCAAATATCACATCCTTGCTGCAAAGCAGGGAGGTACTAAGAGCCTTCTAAAGGTAAGGTCACCAAGGATGTTCTTTATTTGGCAAAGCAATATATTCTTTCCTTAGGAATTGTTTGCAGGAACAGCAGAACTATTTTTAGTACAAATTTTTCAAAATGTTTTGAGAGCTGGTCCCCAGGGTGTGGTTACTGTTAAACAAGACAGGGGTTGATAGTCCAGACCATGAGCTATTCTGTATAAATTAACTTTTTTGTTGGCGGAGTTGGTGTGAGATAATTTATCTGTGCTAAACTGCCTATGTAAATCACTTCTTATTCCTTCATCAGCATCTCTTCTGACAGGTGGGCATGTACTACAATGTGCACTGCTTCTAATTGTCTTTCTTGGACTTTCTACTTGCTTGGAGTAACATTGCACATTATGGCTTCAGCAAGTCTAACAACTTTCCCTATTCTCTCCTTCCCAACAAAAGGAGGACATCTCTTGTCCCCTACTTCTCCACCTGCTCCTAGGCCACATGGTTCCTTGTACTCTTCCAAGATCATCGAATTTGCTAAATCAGCAGAGAAGCTTGGACAATAAGGAAATCGTTTTCTTTTAACAAATTAATTTAACTCAGCAAAGATCCTGACAAGCTCCAGGCTTGATGAAGAGAAGGGGCAAAACGTGGCCAAGAGATAAGCAAAAATTACCCAATTCTGATCTAATACAGACCAGGTCTGCTTCAGCAGAGCCAAGTTTGGTTTTTTATTTTAAGTCTATAGTATACAAATAACTTTGTTAGTGTGATAAATGAAACTGGTTCTTTCTCAAGCTCTTAAGATGGAAGCATGGGGAGCACAATGTCTTTTTATGGTGAGTTGTTGGCTGAGCTCAGCCTTAGAAACCGTAGCAAGCTTACCTAGAACACACTTGTAGACAGTTCCCTTTTACAGTGTCAGCAAACTTTAGTAATGAAAGAGCCACTTGTTAGGTTAACATAGCAAACCTTTTTACAAAAGCAGACAGTGTGTTTTATACCTGCTGTTGTTACATATGCTCTCAATTGAACAGTATAGAAAATACAGTTATTTCCAAAGGAAAAAATACGTAATTCTTTCAGAGTTTGTTAGATAGCTAGATTTGTACAATATTTAAAATCTTAAAATGTGAACATGGGACATTAGAAGAAATATCCAAATGAACTTTGATTTCATATACCCACAGCATTTTTAATGCATGTCTCTATTTGTATTACTTCCTCTCTCTTCTCTCACCAGAAGGGGCTGATTCAAAGTCCTTGGGCTTACAACAGCTTCATAACTTTTTAGCTGTGAACTAAATGAATCATTTTGACAATGTAGATTCTATATGTAGTTGGGCTTTTTTATAATTTTCAAAACCTTTTTTTTCTGACAGAAGCATTGTATTTCCTATATTTTAAGTGCTCAGAGCTATGTCAGTGTTTTACAAACAGTAACAGTCCTATACACCAGCTGTAAAACCTGGGACCATAGAAGGCTCTAAATAATTTGTATTAAGAATTTTTAGAACAGGAAGTACAACCCATTTTTTTCCCAATGAGAAATTTACTCATTAGTCAGAGTTCCTGCATGTATACTTCCCTAATCTCCAATTTAGTGAATGTTTATTCATTTCATGCAAAGAGGAACAATTTTGGTAGCAGGGATTGAGAGGAGAGGGCCCAGTAACAGTGTTCACTGTAACCTGGTGTTAGGCACAACCTCATGGCAGGTGGAAGAGGGAGGTTCAAAGAGGAACTGTGACCCCTGTCTCCTGTGTTCTGGGTGACTGTGTCAATCACCAAGCTATTGTGCAGAAGAGGACGTTCACCAAAGGACACTCACCAAAGCAAGACCAGGCACCTAATTAGATGCTGTGAATTGCTTCCTTGGGCAATTTCTGTCTCAAATGCATATAGAAAGAGTTTGTACTGGGTAGCTTAGTCTCCCACAGATGAATACAGGTTTTTTTTCTTGCTCTGCTTTGTTTTGTCTAAAGCGCAGTCCAATAGATGCATGTTGAGATGTATCAGCTACTGGTTTAAGTCTGTGGGTGTGGGATACATGGAGAAATTCCTGTTTGGTGTTTGGATAGTCTCAACTTGGATAGTTTGGATATATTTCAAAGGATAGTCTAGTTTTTCAGATGTTCAGCATTTAAAAGACTGGCGCTTTTGGATATTGTTTTAGCTCCCAAAGTAACATCAGTGCAAAAATTTTAGGAACATGTGAGCGTTGTGCACCTACAGGGTTAAGCTGCAGTAGTGCAGAAATTTTAGTGCTTAAATTCTGAGCTTAGATACTGAAGATTTGTTAAATTCCCGAGTCCTTCTATGAATCTAGCTTAATGTGTTGACACGTTAACATTTAAATTTGTTTTTTGATTACCTAGAATGCAGTTTCAAGTTTGTATTAAGTCTTCTATTTGTATTTCTCTTTAATAGGTTTCTTCTATTGTTACCATTGTATTTCACACCAAGTGCCTCAGGCAGCACCTGTAGAGATCTGTACTGTTTGTGAAATGGGGAAAGGGAACACTTGGTTTTAGAGAATGTCTAGTCAGTATATGGCTTTAATTTCACTTGTTGATTATTCCAGGAGTGCTGCATTGCTATCCCTCTGTCTCAGATCGTCTTTATAGAAGAGCAAGCAGCTGGGATAGGAAAAAGGTAAGGTGATAGTCATTGTCTTTTTCAGATGGATAGTTTGCACATGCACATTATGTGAGGTACCAAAGATGATACATTATCTCGTGGTGGGTTCCGTTTATAATCCAATTTCCAGACTGACTGCCACAAGGACCTGCCTTCCTCACTTGAGATAAAATGTGTGAGAGAGTCATGACAAAGCAGTGTTCGATGCGATTTGTAAAATAACTGTCTTGTAATCACTGAACAAGTATGTATTGTAGCTTGCCATTTTTCTTTGCTTAGTCATAGATGACAACAATGATTTTGCTGTGTCTACATTTGAAAGCTAATTTTAGTCTCTTGTGCCACAGAACTTGTTGGGGATAGAAACTCTGCCAGATCCCGTATTATATAACTTTTTATGACCATATGATTGATTTTGAGCATGGAAATGCTAGTGATGGTTAAAAGCAACTCAGGCGTTTCCACTCACTTGAATAACTAATTCAGTATGGTATGTGCACAAAGAAGTTTCACAAGATAAAGAGAGAAAAATATTAACTGGCAAAATATGTATGTAGTCAACACCTGCTTGCAGCCTGTGGTCAGACGGGTAAGGTAATATGCTGAGGGTATCCAGAAGAAATCAGGAAATTCACTAGTGCTGGAGAAGTCAAGTAAATAAAGACCAATTAAAAAATTATCAGTAAAATGAAATGGGAACAGTGGATTTGCAGTCATGCTGTGATATCAGTCTGTTATGTTCCTAAAATAATGCTATCTCAAGGTTTGTTTTGGTGGTAGGTGTCATTTTAGACTGTTATTTCCATGCATGTTACCTTTGAATGTTGGTTTTGGATAAATTCATGTACAGTGTTCGCAAGCAACATATACAAGCGGGATAGATTAAACATAATATTGAGACCTTTTGTTTTCCTGTGACAAAGATAGTGTATTTTGGCAGTTGGCAGCTTTGGCTGCTTTGGCAGCAAGTCAAAAGCCAAATCAAATGACTACTTGATGATCAGTTGTTATCTTAACTAAAACATTTTTCAGAAATTACTGCTTGAAATGTTAAAATTTATTATGTCTATCTCTTAAGAATTGAATTGGTGGTCTGTACATTTTAAATTGGTGAGATGTACCTGGTTTAGAGACTACAGTAGTTTTTCTGCAAAATCTATAGTATTGAGTAAAAATACTTAAATGTTGATAAGCAAACTTAAAGCATTATTTGATGTACTTTAGCTCTTATGTGAGATACAGTTAATAGAGGTTTTGATTAAATGGCTAACTTTGGCCGAGAAATACTTTTTTAGATATTACAGAAAGCTGCCTCTTTTTCCTTTAACTTTTTCTCAGTGCCAAAATAGTAGTTCATCTTCATCCTGCGTCTTCAAACAAAGAGCCTGGTCCATTCCAAAGCAGCAAATATTCCTACATCAAACTTTCTTTCAAAGAACATGGGCAAATTGAGGTAAGTTTTGTACCATGCAAGGCTAGCACATCAGATTTTTGGACACGCTTTTCTCCTCTTGCTGCGTTAGTGATAATTTTCCATGATCTTTCCATGTTTACTTTTGAGGTGGAGCTTTTTCAATACATCCTTTTTGAAGACAAACACTATGAGCCTTCAGGATTCTATACTTTGGTTAAATAATGCATATAGAGTTCCAGAAATGTCAAGAAGCATTATTAAGCTTTGTTCTTGTTTCAGTAGATTTAATATAATCTACTTAATATACTTTGTTTTTTAATCTTTAAATTGAACACAGGATTTTCCAAAATGAAGTCTTTGAAATCTGTTAAATGTTTAACAGAGTAAAAGGTGTTTCTTTGTAGCTAACCCTCTACTGAACAGGAATCAAGCAACTTCTTCCTAATCATCTCTCTAATTTTATTGGTGAACAGTTTTTGTTGCCTCAGGGCTTTGTTTCATTTTATGCTTTATAAATATTTATTGTTTTTACGTATTCCAAATCTCAAAGGCCTTGAGCATTCTAAAAAAAAAACCTAATATGTTTTTAAAAGAATGCTTATCCTGAAAAACAAAGAAATTGCACTCTGTAAAGAAATTTCACAGTAACATCCTCACTTGAAGAGACTGAGAACTTTAACTTTGAACAATGAAAAAAGCCATACCTGTTCACTGCAGAAAATCAGATTTTCAACTTGAATTAGTTACAAATGCACGTGCTTAATGAGACTCACTTTCATTTCTTAGTGAGCAGTTTTCAGCTCAGGATGACTGTAGATTTATGCCTAGTTACAATTGTATAGCTGTATAACCTTCTTTATTTTAATGTTAATGTTTATGTCTGAAAATCAAACTTACTGTGCTTTCTGGTTACCTAGCCTGTCAATTGCACTCAACATCTTTTATTTATGACTTCAGAATGCTTTCCTGTGAACTCTGAACAACCATAAGAATGGAATAGATTTTCTTTCTGGATTTTGGTCAGTCCAATATACTTAAGTGTTAACTAATTAACTAATGCCATCTTCTGGTATTAGCAATAAACAAATAAGTGTAATTCATCTGTGTGGTTGTCTTTATATTGTTGAGTTAACAGATCAGTAGTAATTGGACGGATCAACGTTCCTTCCTTTTAAAAGCATGCATTTGAGCAAA
Organism: Tringa tobata; assembly: GCA_033628505.1. NCBI lineage: Eukaryota > Metazoa > Chordata > Aves > Charadriiformes > Scolopacidae > Tringa > Tringa tobata. Next base: position 67,843 of record JAHREE010000294.1, read on the forward strand.
CCTCAACATTTTTAACTTTAGCATGTCTTGGAATATTTTGAGTATCTGACACTCTTTACTGCTTGCAGTTCTACAGACGATTATCAGAAGAAATGACACAAAGGAGATGGGAGACCATGCCTACTGGTCAGACTATTCAAGTTAACAAGGATCCACGGGTATGTGTAGAGCGTCTGAGCAGAATCCGTATGTAATCTCATTTCCACTTCTTGCTTTCCCCATATCCTGCATCCGACATGCCTCTCTAAATAACATGGTTGGCACATGGGAATTCAGCTTTACTTTGCCTGTTTCTTCACTGGCATTTATGAGTTTCTCCTTTGCAGTTTTCACCTGATACAGAGCACTGTAGCCTTCTCTACCCTATTTCAGTTTAAAACCATTACTCCTCATCCTGTCGCTACACTCCCTGATAACGAGTCCCTCCCCATCTCTCCTGTAGGCCCCCTTCAGGTACTGGAAGGCCATTATAAGGTCTCCTCGGAGCCTTCTCTTCTCCAGGCTGAACAGCCCCAACTCTCTAAGCCTGTCCTCATAGGAGAGGTGCTCCAGCCTTCTGATCCTTTTTACGGCCCTCCTCAGGGGTTTCACAAGAGTAGAGGGGCAGGATCACCTCCCTGGACCTGCTGGCTACACTTCCTATGATGCAGCCCAGGATGCAGTTGGCTTCCTGGGCTGCAAGCGCACATTGCTGATTCATGTTTTGCTTCTCATCAACCAACACCTCCAAGTCCTTCTCCTCAGGGCTGTTCTCTATCCGTTCTCTGCCCAACTTGTATTTGTGCTTGGGATTGCACAGACCCACATGCAGGACCTTGCACTTGGTCTGGTTGACCTTCATGAGTTTCGTACAGGCCCGCCTCTCAAGCCTGTCCAGGTCCCTCTGGATGGCATCCTTTTCCTCCAGCATGTTGACTGCTACACACAGCTTAGTGTCATCTAATATATGTCAAATATATTAATATATTGAACATATAGTACTATATGAATGAAATGGGATGATTTAAGGATTGTTCAATGTCCAATCACTTGTACTCCGTTGTAAATGTAGTACCCATAAACATAGTTGTATTTGGACTAATGGGGAAGCCTGTACCCTGCATCAAGAATCACGTAATGAAAATGCCTTACCTCCTGTTCTTACTCTTAAGTCATAGCAAATCATTAGCACTGGTGTTAAGCTTTGCAATCAGAGATTTGAGGGCTGGCACCTCTGCCACTTTGGTACCAGCCTTTCTAAAACACATTTGGCATCAAATGAGAAATTGACCATCACCTCCATTCTGATACCTCTCAGCAAGGTAAATTAGGCTGCATTTAGCATTGTGTTTCTGTGGCTGTGTTTCTTCAGGCTGGATTTCTCGAGGTAATCATGTTTAAGTGCACTCATGCATTTCCACAGACTCTAGTATAGATGTTCACATGGACTCAGGAGGCTTTAATTGAGATGAGCTGGAATGTTCAGTCTGGATCAGGCTATTAAGCATCTTCATATTAATAGCTTCAATATAATAATCTTATAATCTGTGTACTACAGAAAATTCATGCATGCTTTACACTTACTGTTTATTTTCTTATGCTGGTTTAAAAAATACTTTCCAGAAACATATGAAATATTGTAGGCATGATACCAGCTCTTTGCAGGAACGTTTCCTGTCTTCTAATGTAAGGTTTTTCACATTGAGGCGGATGAGAAAACTTAGCATTTCCTATTTTGATTCTTTTCATTATTTTCTTTTGCAGGCAGGAAGAATAAGGGCTGTAGGAATTGTGGGGATTGAAAGGAAATTAGAGGAAAAAAGAAAAGAGACTGACAAAAACATTTCCGAGGTAAATACTACTGAAGTTTCAAGGTCAACCACCTGTCTGAGCCATTTACATTCATTCACTCTTTCTTTTAGGGGCAGCTGAGACTATTTATTGTTTTTATTGAGAAGTCTGAATTGATTAAGAGTGTGTAATTTACAGTTACTTACTTAACTGGCTTTTCAATATATATAAAGGTACTTCATTAAGACTGTTCCTTTCAAGAAGACTGTTCTTTGAAACTAACAGTGTATTTATAAAATTAATTTTGGTAGAATTAAAAATCTGAGTTGAGTGACTTTATATCAGGGGAGCAGAACATGAAGGCATCTGCAGAAAGAGACTATTACAAGTTTGCAGGTTTTTTCCTGATTTTTTTTTTTTAACCTAATTTTGGTTTCAATTGAAAATTTCATATATATGAAGAAGAATACGCTGATCCAAGTGTCTGCATATAACTGTGGTAAAGTTAGGTTTTCATCTGAAATACTCCATTTTTAAATGTTAGATTTAGGCTTACAATTACAGTAAAATGTTCTGCAGTGCAGGCATCGGCAAGATGTTACAAGTATTTTTGCAAAGTACATGAGCTAGGTGGAGACCATCCTTTTCCCTAGAAACAACACAATAGTTGAATTCCAGATAACAATACTGATGGACAACAGAGGCAATTAATTTCTTCATATATACCTGGGAGCAATATCATCAAAAATAGTCTGATTCTGTCTTGGTAGTAGAGGTTAATACAGACGTACTCATAAACTAGGTGCAACAGATTCATTCTTGTAGCAAAGAATGGGATTCAGTGTGCCACAATAAAAAAGGCATTCACTGGTACATAAGAAAATTATAGTACCTTTGCAGGCCACACGCTGTTTCAGATGCTGGTAGCATGAAACTTTTTCCTTTCTGTTTATGAAGAACGTAATGAATGAAGTTCAGTGTGTGGTTCAAAAGGTATTGTGGTTACATGCGTGTGTATATAGTTCAAAAGGTATTGTCTGGTTATTTTTTCCTTTAGTAGCTTTGTCAGAGAGTAAAAGAAATCCATTTAGACGTGTTGTATGAACGGAGGAAAATCATGACTTGTAAAATCCTGCCTTCCTCCAGCTTTAAATGTTATAAATGACTTAATTTAAAAAATGGTGCCCTGGCTTCCAGGAAAAGGCTTCCTGCATCTGCTGTTCACTGCTGATAAGAATCCAGTTCTTTAGCCTTTTGTTTATCTGAGGAAGTTCCTGTTAGGTGTGTGCACATTCCCCTTTGTTTCCAGGCCTGCCCTCGGTGAGTCAGGCAGAGGAGGAGTTAGACACAGCTTGCTGTTTATTTAGCTAAATCAAGGGTTCTTTTGATGAATGATGTTTTCATGCAGGTTATAGAGATTAGAAATAAGCTGGGAAAAGCCTTGTTAGAAACCTTTTTGTTGATGTCATATGCGAGTACAGTAGAAGGACTTTGATTTACACTAGAGATTGGGAAATACATTGCAAATTACTGAATTTGGCAGATTAGGAAGTAAGAAGAAATACTTCAAAGAGAAGCTTTTGTTCTGATAGTGGTAGATTATTGTTATAGGGCGGTATATTTTCTTTTTGCCCCTTGGACCTAGCTTTGTCCCACGTAATTTTGGATACCGAATTTAGGTACCAAGTGTTAAGAGGCTGAAACACTGAAGAAACACTGGCACAATTAGGAGGGATTCAGACGAATCCTTCTTGGAGGCATCTCCTTCTCTTCTTTGCACGTTGAATCTCAGACCAATAAGCTTCTAAGTAAGGTAGAATGTAGATGGGAGCAATTGGGTCTTCCTGCTTAAATTCTGCTAAAATGTGTCTTTCTACTGGGAGATGAGTCAGAATAAGCTAGGAATCACATAGAAGCAATGACTAGAAGTCGTAGGCATGATGTATCTCTGGTCATTCGACATACTCTAACTGAACAACCTTCTCTACTTGTGGCTGGAGGGGCTGGGTACTGATGTCAGGCAAGCTTTAGTTGAAAATGTTCAGACATTTTTCTCACACTGGTTGTTCAAAAAAGGTTGTTTGAAAAGGTTGACCACCTGGGGCTGCCGTCATGTATTTGAGAGAAACTGGTGAGAAAGACTGAATGGGTATTGCTGAGGATGGGAGAAATGAGAGTTGCTTTTTAATATAATTGCACTAATGTAGTTGCTAACTCTTTTTTTTTATTTTAATTGAATTTTTTATTGCTACTTGGTTGTCATCACTAAAACTTCTGAATTTTAGTATACCTTCAGCTTTTCTTAAACTTTGTTTATTTAAGCCTAAAAATGCCCTTTGTGGGTTGTTGCAGAATAGTTGTATTTAAGATCATGGCAGTTTACTAAGCTTAATAGGCTTGATATAATTGTGGTCCTATGATTGATGTCCAGTTTATTACGTATTTTTTTGTGGAAACAAAATAAAAAATTTCTTAGACTAGAATCACAGAACCACAGAATCACAGAATCGCCTAGGATTGTTTTGTACAAATAATTTTTCTTTAGCAGCTGTTTTTGGTTTTTAGGTCCAACAACTAGAGTTTTCAGAGGATGTTTTTTATCTAGTTTTTATGTCATTTTATTTAAATCTGATTATTTTTCTCATGGATCTTAATTCATTTTTTAAATGTTTTGTGTTTATTATGGTAGCATCACTGTTACGTGATGCTTAAATGAAGATATGTTGCCACGCATTTTCAGAGATTTTGTCTCTTAACTTAATCCTAACTGTGAAAGCATATACCCTCTTCCTTGCTCAGTAAGAAACAGTCATTTCAAACAATTTAGTAACATCTGTTGATTAAAGTAAAATTGCCTTGTTGGGGGAGTACTTCTGTAGCTTTACAGCTGGCCTGCTGCTGGCCAGAAACAATAGATCTCCCTGAATAAGGGTTAACTGTTGAAAGAAAGCCTGCCATCACCACCAAGAAACCTTCCCCTAGCTTTTAGGAGAGCATCATAAACTTGCACAGTTTAATCTTTTCTGGGTCTCCTTCCTATCATATGGACTTCGTAAATCATATTGAATTAGTGTTCACATACTAAAAAAGTGTGTGATTGATTCTTTTCTTCATTCTTTGTTGTTTATGGATTGTGTAATTTTAAGACCTGATATAAAACAGACATACCAACCAATTATATATAATAAGCCACACTGTAAGATACTAATCTAAAGGGATAGTAGGGTGGACAAAGGCAGCTCACTGTATCCCTGAAGCTGACTGCTGTAATTATACTGATCTGCAGTGTCTGCTTTTCATTTCAGGCTTTTGAGGATCTTAGCAAACTGATGGAGAAGGTATGGCATGTGTCACTTATTCAAGTAAACTTATACTTGTTTTCCCAAGTTTTAAGCATGCTTTTCTCTGTTGAGCTGAAAGTTGACTTATCTCTGTGTCTTTCTTGGTAGGCTAAGGAAATGGTGGAGTTATCCAAGTCAATAGCTAACAAGATTAAAGAAAAACAAGGTGACATCACTGAGGATGAGGTAAATTAATTTTGTTTTCAAAGTCAACCAAAATATTCCTATGCAAAGCCAAAAGCTATTAGTTTAATACATGTAATGTTAATAAAGAACACTTAATGGGTGGTTTTCTTAATGTTTTAATACTACATAAAGTAAAAGTGAGTTACTTGTTTGGTGTTAGATTTTCTTTTGACCCTTTCATAAAAACAAAGATTTTATTGCCCTTGTGTAATTTTTTTTGTATTTTTGACATCTGATGGTCAAAAATAAATTGTAGTAAGTCTTGCCTTCTCGTTGCTAGTAATTGACTTTATTGGTAGTAAACCAAATGGATTTGTTCACCAAAACTGTCTTATAGTAATAAAATCAAAGAATTTTAAAAAACAGATTCATTCACTAGCTGATGTAGTAATTTATTAATTTGTTTAGACTATTAGGTTCAAGTCCTATCTACTGAGTATGGGTATAGCTAATCCAGTTACTAGGGAAACGTATGGATCTGGTACACATTACCACATGCAACTGGCGAAGCAACTGGCTGGAATCCTGCAGACACCATTAGAGGTAAAGTACCTGATGTTTGCACCAGCATTTTCCATGTGTTGCTGAATTTTTATGTAACTGTCTTTTGGCTGTAATACTGTGCCGCTTTTTAAATTCTCAGATTTAGCAGCACAGCTGCCTCATACTCAGTGTTTATGGAAGGAATATATATCCTCTTTCTAAATAAGAAATTTTAAATCTAAGTTAGAAGTTTTCTTTGGAGTAATGGCATCTCCTAATTTCTGAAATATCACTGATACGTTGAAAATTGTACTAGCAGTCTTTCTTGTATTTGAACAGCTCTGTGTTCATCCCTCACTGCAGAATATTACTTTTTTAAAGAAAGAGTGAAACAACATTGAGTTTGAAAATATAAGTAGTCAGTCTTTAAACAGCTTAAAAATGGCATATTTTGCAAATATAGCACAGTTATTACATAGGTTACTCTGTGTTAGTAATATCTCAAATTTTAGTTTATCTGAAGCTATTTCAGAATTAAGGATTCTCACCAAAAAGTTAGATTTCATGCTGGAATTAATAAGGCTATGTGTCTACTAAAAAGCATTGTTATTACAGTATTTTTCTGACAGCTATGTGCTACCTACAGAATGGAAAACTGAGTGTATCTGAAAAGTAAAAACAGTAAATTGATTGATAGATTTAATGTATTGCAATTCCTTGTTTCTGAGATTTATTCTCTGCTTTAAAATAAAAATAATTCACAGTCTTTAGATATAGTATCAGTGTTTTGCATTTAAATATGATTAGAGAAAGGTAATAACAACTTACCTCTCATGCTAGAAATACGAGGTATTGCCTTTTTTCCATTAAGGGCCATCATTTTTTTCCTATGTTTGACCTGTTTCATCAGTCAAATGGAAGTTGAGATACTGTGTTTACTAGATTAATACTGTTTCTCTTACCAGTCTTGTGCTTAACACAGGAGCGAGGAGGGATCATGTCACTTACAGAAGTGTACTGTCTGGTAAATCGCGCACGAGGATTAGAGGTGAGAAATGGGTTTTATTAAATATTTTATAAAATGTACTTCAGTGATAAAGTAATTAAAGAAAAAAGGTAAAACTGTTCCCTACCAGTTGCTCAGTCTGTCTGTCTGGCAGCATGAAGTGGACAACCCTTTATTAAAATTAGGGGTTTTACCTTTTTCCTCGCTCCTCATCCTTCTTCCATGTAATGTTTATGTATCCTCTATAAGTTGTCATAACGCATGCTGCTTTTTATAATACCATATAAAAGGGAAAATCCATCCTTATCTGGAAAGAAAGCTGAAAGGGCAGAAAATACTGAAGAATGGTGAATGTTTTTTGTTTTGTTATGTTTTCACAAAATACATCAATTCTTTCTATAAACAAGGCAAGAAGGATTATTGTAGAACACATGGTAAAGGAACAAAAAGGAGCATAGAAGCCAAGAAAATAGACTGGACAATAGAAAGGAAGAAAATTAACAATATTGTGTAGCCCGGTGTATTTTATAATTGTAGTTATTAAAACTGTTTGTTTTGTTGTTATGCTCTATCCTTGAAATACAAGCTGTGAATAAATATGTTTTACTATATTAATAGTTGCTGTCACCAGAAGATTTAGTAAATGCTTGCAAGATGCTGGAGTCAATGAAATTACCACTAAGGTAAGAGCTTTACAGATGTATTTATAAAACATGGCACTTGCAAGTGCTTGGCTGACTTAATACTTTACCTGCAGTAGATGTTTTTTGTTTTTTTAAACAAACTCATCCTTTGCTTAAAGGATGCACTGACATCAACTCTATATTAAAATATGAATTTTTAACTATTGTTCACTTTGCTGGGAAGACAATATTCTTTTCACTTCCATTAGAGTTTTTTCAGACTGGGAACAGTGTTTAACTAAGACCACGCATACACCCTGCTTTTTTTGGTCTCTTCAGATTTTGAAGACGCTTTTAATGTTAAGTTCATTTTACAGAGCTTTTTTCTTTTATTTTCCTTTTGTAATGTGGTTATAGGTGTGGATGCATTAGAAGTGTGGCCATAGGTGATGTGTGCAGGGGTTTTAGTTAGTTTGACTCTTTCTTTTGATTTTAGGCTTCGGATATTTGACAGTGGAGTGATGGTGATTGAACTCCAGTCTCATAACGAAGAGGAAATGGTAGCTTCTGCTTTAGAGACAGTAAGTGTGCTTCATTTCCTTCAGTGTTCTGACCATGCTGGGGAAATTTAAACACATTAGGTATAAAAACTTGAGGTACAGGATTTCCTTTTGAGGTTTTGAAATACAAAATATTCCACTTCCAAATCTTCTAACAGTAATACTTAAATAGCACTTTTCAACTTCAAAGTGCTGTGCAGGCAATAATCTTAGTCATTGCTTTCTCCTTAAGGAATAAATCACTTTTCTGTCTCCTTTCAAACTTCATTAACCTTCAACCTTCCTCCAAATCTTTTGCGCTGTAGGATGAAATTCATGGCATGTATTAAGTACTTAATTTAACAGAAGTGGACTTCAGACACTGTACTCAATGTGCTTGAAGGCAGGGAAAGTAGCTCTTAAATCTTGACATAGGCAGCTGTTTGGTTTGGGTTTATTTCATAAAATAGCACATTGCATGTATAACATCTTGTACTGAGTCTGCCACTGGGAAGAGTGTTCAGTTGGGAGTAGTAGGTATAGAATTAAGCTAGCTGCTAGCTTCATCAGGAAGGAAAAATAGCCTCACTTTCTCAGTGTGGTAAACCTTCATGGTCTTGCTACCTCTGGACTCTAAAAAGTCCTGTTATCCCATTACTTGATGCATTTTCCTATATCTTTTTCAGTGGGATGTAATTTCATAGAGTAAAGGCTGATTCAGTGTATCCAAAGTTAAAGAGGACTTTGACTTGGGCAGGCAAGAAAAAGTAGAGCTTTCACAGACACCTTCTCACTCGGTATGTGAGGTAGACTCTTCAGTGCATTTTGCATCATCGTTATCATATAGCTTTCTCTCATCAAAAAGATTTTTAGGTAAATGCGTATAGCTGCCTAGAAGATTCCATCCTAAATGATGAAAACTAAAATGCTTAAATCTTTCAATATATGTTAATCCTTTCAGTTTAATTTCTTATATTTACAGAATAATACCTAGTCCGTTTTGAATTTTTTATGATTATTTTTTGTTTTTTAATTAATTTGTTGCCTTCAGTAAGAGTGCTTATCTGTTTGCAAGGAAAGGAAAAACCTTTTCTTGATAAAAAATGAGGTCAACTGCAAAAAACAACAGATGGCTGATTTATTACCGAAGCGCCTTTTTTCTTCTATTTTCATAATATGAGACTTTTGACTCCATAGAAAAATCTAAGGTAGAGGCTTTGAACGAGGAACACGAGCCAATAAGGGAAAGGGAAGATGAGATCAGACTTGTGGCCAGAAGCACCCTGTACTTAATGTATAATGTACAGTAACATGAAACTTCTGAGAAAAAGTGCAAGGAAGTCAAAGAGTTTCAGACAGGAGAGAGGTGGCTTTGAACGGCTGGTGAAGACAGAAAATGATAGGGAAGTCAAAGGAACCCAAAGTCACCCTTGATGAGAGCAGTGCTTTGGGAGGGAAAGATAATTAATCACCCATATGCATATGACATTGGATAAGCTGACTTCCATTACTCAGATTTGATCACTTAGCTTCATAAAATCTCAAGTTAGGACTAATTTAATCTGAGTTTCTGTAAAAAGGCTACTGATGAGAAAGCTGCAGAATAGACCCCTCCCCACCCAGTTATGTGGGAAGCAGGAAATGGCAACTACATCTGGATTTACAAGTTTGCTTGAATCTGAAGCAGTGGAGAAATGGAAGAATTATTAATTTGTAGGGTAATAAAACACATGTTTTTATGGGAGATTCGGTGCAGTGATAAGCCCTGGCTTGACATCTAATATTTTAAGCATCCACATGTCCAACCTGTGCGAGAAGGTTTCATTTTAGCACCCATCAGCTAGTGTGGTTGAGGCAGTGAGAAGGAATTTTTGAGTGCCAAGACTGAACTTACCTTTTGTGTCATTTGAATGTGGTGGTGGCTTTTTACTGATCCCACTCCTGTCCCATAATCTAGGGTGGAGTACCGAGATTTTTTTATTTACTGTGGGTGATGGGGATATTTTAAATGAACTCAAATTATGCACCTTCACCTGAGGTAACTTGAATTTGTAAATCAATGACCTGTCCTGAACTGCTGCCGTTTATTTCCTTGCACAGTGTTCACTGTTTGCAGAACCACTTAGTACGGTTGGGCTGTGTGAATACTGATTGTGACCGTAGACTGCAGTCTGTGAGCTATTTTAATTTTTCCACTTACTTTGTCCCAAGGCATTGTTTAAAAAAATCTGAAAGAAAGGATACCATGCCATTTTTTTACGGATTTAACTCTTTTCTGCGTTCCTCTTTTATACTTGGCAATTTTCCCAGGACACACAAAAGGCATTTTAAAGGGGAAATACTCATAATTATTTGTACTAAAAGTACTATTAAAAAGACAAACAAACTAGTTGTCTTCATAGGGGATTTGCTACCACTTTATTGCTTCACAAAGCTAAACCTGATAATAGTAACTGAGAGATCTTGATTGTTCTTTTAATGCCATAGTTTGGTTATTTGTGCGTTGGTTTTTTTTTTTCTACAGGTATCTGAAAAGGGTTCTCTCACAGCTGATGAGTTTGCTAAGCTGGTGGGGATGTCTGTTCTCTTAGCCAAAGAAAGGTAAATAGTAATTGCTGTGTTTAATAATACCTTCATTATCATGTTGTCCTCAAGTAATACAGAATATCTTCTTTTGCTTTCTCCAGGCTGCTTCTTGCTGAAAAGATGGGCCATCTTTGCAGAGATGATTCAGTGGAAGGCTTGAGATTCTACCCAAATTTATTTATGACACAAAGCTAATGTAGTTTGTGTACAATTTTTTTATGTAACAGCTGAACATGAAATCAGAGGGCAGAACCCTTCCAACAACAGACTTCAGAATTTTTATTTTGTTAGTCAACTGCAACAGCAGTGGACATTGCAATGCTTTACAGTTCTCAGGTATTTCACATGTTGAATCCTCTTACGTGGAACTGAAAGGAATCACCAAGTCAGAAGCATGTTAATTATCTCAAGCCGGCTAACTCATGTTTCAAGTTTTATTTGATGTGCTCCATAGTTTCTGATTTCAAGAAAAGTCAGATGAAGATTCCACCCAAGTGAAAGTGGAGAGAATATCCCTGTAGTCTGCCACGAGGGTCGGCACCCAGAAGACAGGTTGCTGCATGCTCCAATTTCACTTTGTTTATGTCTAGAACAACAAAGCAGGCAGATGTATCCGCAGCGATAAGAAGAGTGACTTTGGTGGGTCCTGAAGTATAAGGAACAAACCAGTGTAGAATAACCCCTTCTCCCTGAGCGATTAACAGCTTTCTAAGAGAGGATCTCGGGCTTCTTATACTTTGAGACAGAAAGAACCTGCTGCAGGAGAGATTAACGTGTGAATCTAGAAAATACGGTGTTTAGTTTGTCATGTCTTAGGCTAATATCTCAGATAGAAGCATTGTTAGCCCACACTTCCTCCCTTCTCTTTCCTTGCCATCTTCCTTCCTGTCTCATTATGTTGTACTTTATGGTGCCCTTTCTCTGTCCTCTCTTTACAGGCAGTGTGGAGTAGCCCCCTGTCACTCTACCAGACTCTGTGCTTTAATGTGCTTGGTCCCCATCTTGTACTTCTAATTTGTAGTAGATCATTTATTCGTTTTATCAGCCTGTTATCTTGTTTTGGAGAGACGGTTCATTTGCTTATATCTCATGTACAAAAATTAATATGCTTTCAATATTGAAGGAAGGAAGAAGACCATCTCCCTGTGTTTAATAGTCATGAGGTATCACATTGTTTGGTATTCCAGTGTTCCCACTGAATGCAATTTGATAGTCTCAGTTTTCATAACTCCAGTGGAGTTGTTATATTACTCGAAGAGCTGTTGTTGTGGTAATAATGGTTAAGTGGATATTTACAATCCACATCACTTAAATTTTCGGCATTTTGAAATGAACAGTTTTAATAAATAATGAAATTCATTCAAGGTATGGGCAAGGACAACTTATATGTAACTGGACTGTGCTTGTAATGGCCAAATTGACATTATAAAAAAGGAGAAAAAGGGCTTTTAATAGCCTGAAAATATCTTCAGGAATATTTTGGTATTACTGTAGCTTGGACAAGGATTAAGAGCTTGTGAATAATAAGTTCAGTGCAGAGATCCCTACAGTGATGATATTTTTGGTTGTTCATTTAGATCCGAGAATTTTGTCCTCTTATCCTTGTCACAATCAAACTTTCATGCTGTGCTTTCTTTAGGGCAGTTTTCCTCTGTTTCATGAAGGTGCTAAAACTAATGTGTTTGACACAGCTGAAGGTTCCACGCTGTTCTCACTGTGTTACCATCTCTTCAGGAGCCTCATGGCTTGCTGCTTTTCTTCATCCTCCCCACACCCCACAGGAGAGATCTATGCGAGGTACGCCAAGCATCACGCATCTGAGGAGGGACTGAAAAGAGAGAAATTCAGAAGCAAAAGGGTGGTTTTTGACAACTGTTTCTTTTGTCCCATACCCAAACCCGTCAAGGGAGACCAGGGGTTTATGGGCCTAAACCTCTCCCCACAAGGGGGCATGTCTTCTGCAGAAAGAACAAAACTGGAAAGCAAATGCCAAGCGTCAACTCCCAGCCTCCGTTGCTCCGACCCTGAGCATTTCCTTATCTTAATTAAGCAATAGCAATACAGCCTATTTAGAACGATGGTACATTCTTGAGCTTTTCTTTCCCAAGATTTTTCCTTGCATTTTTTTTTTTTTGTTTTGTTTTGTTTTTCTACAGGGAAGAAATCTATAGGGTAAAGTGTAATAGCTGGTTTAGAATGTCAACATACACATGAGAAAATGACTACTAGAAAGTGATAAAAAATTAAAAGATTTTCTAATTAGACTGTTCTGTCGTAGTTTTTTCTTCCTAAATGTTTTGGGCAGCTTTAAAATCTTTACACATCAAAACCTTTTGGTTCAGTGGGGCAGGTTTTTGAAACACATCATATTTTTGCTGTCTCATTTTGTACTTAAAAGGGTACGAGATACTTTTGATCAAAAATTAAACGTCAGAATGAAATGTAATTAGAATGCCCTAGTTCTGTTGCTGAGTAGCCTGTGCCCCATCCCAGCCCCAATCGCAGAGGTACGGGTGTCTGCACAAGCACCAGTTGCACCAGTCCGAGCCCCAGCCAAGGATGCATCCTGCGTGTCCTGTGCTGCCCTTGGAAAGGCATTTGACACATTGGGAGTGTGTTTTCCCAGCTGAAAGACAACAGAAAACATGTCTGATCCCATAGCCAGAGCCAGCTGTCGGGATAACAAACGGAGCGAGGTGTTTACGGGTGTGCGGTGTCAGGGGAGTACCTCACGCTGTCCTAAACTCCCGTTGCCCACTCCTGTTTCCTTTGGTACTCCCAGCAAAAAAAAAATAAAAAATAATCCATTGGCTGTATTGAAGCAGGATTATTGGAGAGAGGAAAATATAGGAGTTGCCAGTCTCACAGATCATTCCGTTTTTAATACAGAAGGTGCCTACATGAACCTTTCATGTTTTGATTATTTCTAGAATATTTGTATCACGATACAAGAACATTATCTCGTTTTGCCAGGGCTGCCCAATTATACAGCCCTTTGAACAGGGGTTTGTAACAGAGGGCTGTTCAAAAAGCGCTTGCTTTTTTATGGAGCAATCTTAAATGGCGATTACGTTTTTGGTTTGAAAAGATTGGCCTTTTTATACCTCTGACAGGAAGAAACTGCTGCTCAGGAATCTGTGCATCTTTTGCGTTTCTCCTTTGTTTTCAGGAAAATTATATTCAGCCTATGGAAACATGGATCTAATCGGAACCATACTGCTGAAATGCAAACATTTTTTCTCTCTGAAAGACATATATATATATATATATATGTATGTGCACTTGGAACGTCTTCAGAAGTGTATCTTTAATAATCACTACTGGTTGCATATTGATCAGTTAAACTCTACAACGCTCAGTTTTTCTAACGGAACTTTTACAGTTTGGCCAAAGGGCCTGACTGTGCTACTTGTAAATTTAGTGGAAGTATTGTCACCAGTTTCATGAGGACAGTAGTGGGAGACGGCGTGAGCCCATTGCTGACAGTGGAAGTTCCTTCTTCCTCAAGCCTGGGAGGCTCATTTGCAACTGGCCAGTTCTTTCAAAGTATTTACACACTGAAAAGGCAGGAAGGGCTGACTGACAATTATTTGTGGATTTGCTATGAAATCATTGTTTTCTTTGGGAGGAATCCCCTTTCCAATGTTGTTTTGGAGTTTTTTTCTGAGCTAGATTCACAAATCTGACAATTACATTGCTGCTTCTAGTAGTTCCCATTTCGTCTTAGCGCTTCAAGCATTCACATGAAATACAAGACACTCTAGTTCCAGGTCGTCTTCTGCTGGGAAGACTTCAATTATCATTTTGTTCTCCCATGAATGAGCTGCAAGTACTCACACTAACAGGGCCCAGCTGTTGGCAATGTTCATCTTTATTTCAAGGCAATACTTAAATACTTTTTGGAGCAGAGGCCCAAGCGTCATACCTCCCAGGTAGCTGTCCTGACCAGCAGAATCACAGAATTTTCATGGTTGGAAGGGA
>JAHREE010000294.1:86844-105027 GCA_033628505.1 Tringa tobata
GGGCCTCGCTGAGGCGCCGTCGGCGGGGCGCGGGGTGGGCTACCCCGCGGCGGGGGGCGCCTCCCTTCGCCCCGCCGCGGGTGAGGGGGCGATTGGACCGCAGGGTAGCCCCGGGCTACCTCAGGCTGGGTGGCGAGCGAGCGGGACGGAGCCCCGCCGGCAGCGGCTGGGGACAGCCCGCCGGCCGCCTGCGAGGGGTGCTGAGGGGACCGAGCGGCGTTTGCCCTGAGGCTGGGTTGTTCGGGTTTTTAGAAATGCCCCTGTGAGTTCCAGTCCTGGTTTCGTACGCGCCCTCCGCCTGGGCTCTCCCCGTGGTTTTCCCTCTCCCCGTGAGGCAGGGACCGTCCCGCCGGGTGTTGGGCGCTCCCGAACCGCCGGCGGCACCGACACGTAAAGTAATTGCCATGTTTTGAGCTTTTTTTTTTTTTTCTTTTTGCGAATCTGTGGTGAGTAGGATTAATTTTCAGCGTTTTTCAGCAGGTTTAGCCATTTCTACTTTATATTACCAGCCGCTAGATGAAACCGGGCCAGTCTACGACAAAAATTCAGTGTAAAGCACGGGAGACGGCTTCCCGGTTCTCTTCTTAATACTCTGACTTTGTGATATTTCAGACCTGCTTCTCACACGTATTTCTTATTATTTCAGCTGTGCAATGTGTAGTCCCCATACTACGATCATTAAGGAGAATGATCATTCCCCTTGAGCAAATAATGAATGATCATTATGATCATTCCCCTTGACCAAAAGGGGAATTACAGAAACAGTGAACAATATATATATATTTAAGAAATCTAGAGGGGAAAGGAAAGAGTGGATGACTGCATTCCGTCCCTTATGCCATAAGGGGTGATCTAATGTATTTAATTCTTTGCATTCATTATTTGTTATAGCTTGGACACTTTCCCAAATCTCCTTATGCTTAATAAACTTATTTTCACTGTACAATTTCCAAAGTAAATCTCATCCATATATTTAGTCTGCTGTAGCCCGTAGGCTTCAAAGGACGGATGTTGCTGGCCAGCTAGCTCTTGTATTGCTGAGTTGATATCAAAAGGAGCTGAGAAATCCCAGGATTTTGTGAGATCAGACCCCAAATGTTGATGAAAATAGCTTTTACCAGCTAATTATTGGGTATTTTTCTTGCACACAGAGAGTCTGGTGCTGTCAGTTTCAGTCTGGTGAATTTAGATGCATAATTTTAATAAAGCCATTATCTGATAACAATGTAAAATTGTCTGATGTGTAAGTAAGAATGAAAGATGCCTTTGAGGATGTCAGCTCTAGCCCCCTGCTGTGGCAGACATCGCGTATGTGCTTTCCTCGCTAAAGTCATCTTCCAAGAACTGGCATATTTTTGGCCCTGACCACTCTGACTGGTCAGCAGTGATTAGATTTTGATAAAATGTGATGCGCACCTGAGGCGCTCCCTCTTTAATGTCGAAGGGGGAGGATTATATGGGAAGTTCTGAAATTCCCAGCAGGTGGTAACACTTCAATAGCTGCCTAATCCCACATTGCAATAAGCGAATGCTGGTTGAAAATAATTAATCTCTTTCCTGCCATACAGATAAAATGTCTTAAATTTGCGGAAATGTTGCAGATACACATTTCTTTTTGCTGTTAGGGCTGCTTGGCATCCCTCAAGTGAAATGTAGGGAGGATTTAGAGACTTTCAGGCTTTTCCATCTCTAGCCTATTTTACTGCCATCCTCTCCTGCATAACCAGAATTGTGCAAATTTCAGGTTGCAAATATGACTGAAAAATGTTTACTAATAGAGAGCTAGTAAGGAAACTGTTCCTCGTCTGGGATTGGTTTGTTTCCTTTATATTCTGGCAGCATTTTGCTTGTTTTAAATTCCAACAGGTAAGTGTTTTTTTCTGACAGACCCTGGCCGGTTCCCTGGGTCCATCGGGGTGGCTGGGGTATGCACCGCTGTTTGGGGGGGAGGCAGGCTGGTTCCAAGAGGATCAGTCCTCATCCTGACCCCCCCACTTACTCCTTCCCTAAGCCCTTCTCGTGCCTTCTTCTCATGTGCGCCCCAAGTTGTGGCGTGTCCCGTGCCACGGCTGGATCCACCTTCACGTGGAGCTGTGGAGCCTGGGGCACAAGGAGGGTCAGGGCTGTGCTTGCTGCGGGAGGTGAGATGAGTGAGGACAGGGCTCTTCTCGATTTCTGAAGGAGGATGGAGGGGAGGGCTCAGCTCTTGCTGGGGATTTGCAAAGAGGAGGAGGATTGAGGATCCTATGGCAAAATATGGGATCCATCAATGGCACTCCCCTTCGCGTGAATGAGGCTCTAGAGTACAGAGGTGTTGAGTGCCGTGAGTTTGTGTTCTCCTTAAACTCCGTGCTTGGTCATGGAGTAGCTGATTAATTCCTGATGTCCCTTTCTTAACTGCAGGGCTCATTTGCCTCTCATCTCCCTTATGACGGGGGAGTAGCTGCTGCGTGCTGTGCTGTTGCAGCTGATGGAGCTGGTCACCAGTTAGCTGGGCTAAATCAGCAGGTGACAGCACTCGCAAGGGGTGGCCGGTTTGTTGAAATGCCATGTCTGCTCTGTGGCCTTGGCTACTGCTGCAAAAAGTGCTGGGAGTCATAAATCCAGCTGGTGTGTGGTTTGTTGTTGTCTTGGGTTTGGTTTTTTTGTTTTGTTCGTGAAACCAAAAAGGATCACAAAATACTTTATGATTTTAATGACGTAGCTAAATAGGGACCTTATTTGAATAGATGAATATATGTGACTCTAATAGTGGGCATATGTAGCCTATTCTGTTACTTCTTTACTTGCAAAAAAGTATTATAAATAAAACTGTAAATTTCATGTTTGTTTCTCACACGGTTCCTGACACTGTGGTGCCTGTAAACCTCATGGTTCATGGTGGATTTATTCTTGTAATACCCATACCAAAGAGTGAGATACTATTTCCAGTGGAGAGCTATGACAGAAGAAAACTAAGTGATGTGACCAAGATCTCACAGGAAACCTGTTGCAGAGCAGGGACTTGACGTTTTCCTGTGTCACTTGTGTTACACACAAGCCTCTTGGTCTTCATTTCCAAGGCCCTTTATGGCTTATCCCCTCCTCATCTGTCATTTCCAATTCCCTTGGGAGAGGAAGTCTTCCACTTCCAATCAGCCCATTACACCGTCTCTTGGAAGAAGAAAGCATCTTTTTATGTTGCTGTGCTTCTGCTGCGTCTCACACAATAGAGCCTCAGTTCGTGCTTGTCCACGAGAGCAATAAATTTAAAAAGCCAATTATTCCAAGTCTGATAGCCTTCTCTGTTCGATCATTTTTCGTCTCATTAAGTTAATGAACTTGAGGTAGAAGATCTAAAGAGAGTAGAAACCATTTAAGATGCACTGTTTGCCTTGAAAAGCAAAATTTTATGCAAGTATGAAAAGTGGAAGACTAACGGAGTGGGTGGAAGGAGGCAGAGATGTGGAGAGTTTCGAAGAAGACCTAAACATAAGAAGTAATGTAGAAAGAAGTTGGCTTAGGGAAGACTGAGAGCAGAAGTCTGAACTGGGGTTAGAGGCCAGCATAAGGCCTGTCCAAAACTGAGGTGAGGGGACGGGAGGGAAGCCTGAAGGAGGGAAGAGGAACAAACCCGTGGGGAAAGAGGGGAGAAGGAGCGGGGTGATACTACCCCAGAAGTTCTAGCATTCAAAGCTGCTCTTATAGTTGAGCTAGCAAAGGGACAAGATCTCAGGGAGGCTTCCTGGAGACCCTTTGATGGAGGCTTTGTCCGAAGGCAGGGCTGTTTTGCGGCCCGTAGCCTGAATGAGCTGTGGGTGAGGTGGGAGGGCTCCCGCTGCAGCGCAGTGACCGCAGAGGCTGAAGCAGCCCCGGGCTAGGCTTCCAGAGGCACCTGAGCTCACTGACTGGAAGTTAGTTTTGGTACCGTGTCAAATACTCCCATTTCTGCCCTGGGTGTTGCCTGTGCTGCACGACGGAGCCTTTTTCCCAAGCGAGCCAAGACAGCACAGAGGGAAGGAGGTTTTGGTCTGCTGAGTGATGAGCGTTACAGAAACACCCAAGGGCTCTCAGCTCCATCCCCGGCCTTGGGTAGAAGGAGTCCCTGTCCTGAAACGTCTGCGCTGTAGATACAGGGCGGGAGAGGTGGGGTGGGAAAGAAGAGGAGCAGAGTGAGGGCTGCAGTTTGCTGACCTCCTACGCCTGGCAATGGCAGGAACAGGACCAGAAGTCAGGTCTCCTGTGCCTCCTGCCAGCACCCTGTCTTGACCATGCTGGGTCGGGCTGACACACACAAATTCAGATGCAAGGTGACTATCTTGATTGAGAGTGTTCTCCCATGCAGCCTTTTATCTTTCTTCCCGAGGATTTATTCTCCCTTCCATAGCTCCCTTTCCTCTCTGCAGCGTGTCGCTCATTAGGCTGAGATTAGGATTATTTGGATTTCACCTGTCAGTGTGTGACTCTCTGACAGAAGTATTTGTAAAAGCCATTTGAAAAATACGTAGCTATGAAAGCTAGAAATGGAAAGGACCCGTTAAATCATCCAGCACAATCGTGGTTGTGGCCCACAAAGCATTTTTTCCCCTCTTTATTTCAGAGCAGTTTGCAGAAACGCTGCCTAAATCCTGCTGTTTTCCTTGAGCAGTTACGCCAGAGGCCAAGGCATCTGTCGCAATTATTATTATTTTTTTTAAATGAAACCTTGCTTTTTCTCCCTTGGACCACTGTGATTCTTTGTTTTGATTAACCCATGAGTGATCCGTAATGATAGATGAAAAGAACGACGTCCCAGGCACGGTAGCCGTGGGCCGCCCGGGGAGGCAGGCTGGCTCTCCACCGCCCTCTGCGAGCAGCCCGCCCCTGTCTTGAGGCATAAGGTTTGTCTTCCTGTAATTTACGGCGTATCAAGTGAAATTGTGGGTGGTGGCGGTATCACTGTCCCTATCTAATTCTTTCTGGAGCCTTGTCAAGTTCGTGGGCCGGATGATGATTATTCCCTTCAGATACGTACAGCTATTATTGTAATGGGCTTTTACTGAGCAAAGCCATGCTGTTAGTCTTTTCTTAGAAATTATTGTCTCCAGCCACTTGGCGTGGAGAACAGTTTAAAAAGCTTTCAAATAACATGTCTGCTGTCTCTTAGTTCAACAAGTCTAGCAATGTAATTGTTGAAATATCTCATTTGTGATTCCTAAAGACCTACCTGATCTTTGCTGTACCTGGTTCCTATGTTTTACTTCTGCTCTGCAGCTTTGTTCGCTCCTAACTTATGTCTGCTCCAGTGCCAGATTTCTCTCATAAAATTAGGTTATAAACTTTATGGAACAAGAACTTTCTTGCGTGTTTGCGTGATGCTGAGCGCCGTAAGACTGACTTGCTGATGCCCCTATGCAGTACAAAAGAGCAATTCTTGTGTTTTGGGAATGGTTCCCTTGAGCTAAATCTTCTCTTCTTAGCTTCTCCCCTACTTCTGTTTCTGAACCAAACTGTTGTTTTTGCTGCTATCATTGTGCTTCCAGCCTGTTTTATGTGATTATTATGAGACTCATAAACACCAGTTTAAAGCACATGGGCATAAAATCGTGAAACTTGCCAAAAGGAATTCTATTTTTTGTTGGCTTTATCAAGGCTGCGGAGAAAGTAAGCTTAAAAAATGGTGGAGGAAAAAGTGGAAGTTAGCACCTTTTCCATCTGATCGGTCCGAATGACATAAAAGGCAATTATATACCTTTCATAAATCTAGTAAGATAGCTAAATATATTACTGGACCTGAATAACAGTGCAGTTTGGTAGTTTTCTACTGAGTCTCTCTCATGCTTGAAAGCAGTTCACAGTAATTGATATGAATTGTGTAGCAGCAATAAATCTACAATATCAATAAGTGCTGAGGTCAGACTTACATTTTGCACAAAATACTACTTGTTTCGCTATCGTGAGTCTTGATCTTAATATAAGACATGCACAGCAGCAGTTACTGCAGTGCAAAGGTAAATTGCTGTGACCTGTCTTTGTTGTTCTGGCTCAGGAGATGGCATTTCCAGAGGGAAAATATATTGGAATTGTACTTGTACTTGCACTCGCAGTTGTACTTACTCAGATCCATTGATACAGTATTAGTAGTTATTAAGTAAATGGGAGAAAAGTGTTGATTGATGGTGTATTATTTTTACTTACTAGTAGGATGTCTTCCTTCTTGTACTTTATGAAGCAAAGTCAACACAGCTGTAATTTTTCAGCTTTCAGGTGTTCTTGGAAAAAAGTGCCTGCACTTCGGAGCTGAAGAAGGACATGAGGAGTAAAAGGACCTGGGATCTCACTGGTCAGAATGAAACAGATGTTGAAAGATTTTTCAAATCTGTTGTTAGTAGTGCTCTGTGACTATGGTGAGTATTAGAGCTGTCAAGGGAAAACTGTGACATGTATGTTCACACGGTGGTTTTGGATGGTGCCATTTCCAGGTGATCTGTTGAAATCAAATGCCACAGAAGCCACCACTGATATGCACAGAATATAGCCTAGATCTTATGCAATATTTAGGTGGAAAATGCAGCTTGCATAAACTACCCCTGCAGATCAGAGTGGCAGGAACCTTTCCTGCTGTAAATTTGCTCAGATAAATAAACAAGATTTCCATGGGCATCAAGGGACTGGCGCTGTTAGCAGCTGTAGCTGGAACTCTGCTCTCTTGTGAGACTCATATTTCATAATATTTAATGAAAGCCATGAAACATAGACCTATTTTAGGTATCCATACCAGAATGGGTGGAACTGTGCCATACAGCTACCTGTTTCTCACCATTAACTATAAAAGGATTCTATGGTGGCTGGCTGAGATCTAAGCATCTACAGTGTGGGCAACCTCCTGTGGTTGAGTGAGTCCCCATCCAATGGACCTAAGTTGCCACTTGGAGAACTTTTGAGAACATTCCTCTGCCCATATGATAAACCAAAGGATGGTATTCATACTCATTCGATTTCAGTCACGTAAAATTAGGCAGCTAGTCAGAGGCAATCAGTCTCATTTGAGAAGCCCACAAATAAATCAGCACATGTTGAAAGCAGCTCCAGCCCATCTGCAGTCTGGGATGTGTGGAATAAAAAAGCACCTCCTTCTCCACCATCAGGTGCCAAGGAGGGAGGTTAGACATCTATGTTCGAGATGATAGACAACTGTAAGATGCCTGCAAGCTGAGAGGCATCCTCTACATGGCGTCTTATCTTTTCCAAGATATGGAAAGAATGTACCAAGTAGGAAATATCTTTGCAAAGGGCATTAATTCTTTATTGCACAGTGAATTAGAAATTTTGAAAATGGGACTCTTAATTCCTGAATAATACATATGTTTTCAAAAATTACATTTGTAATTTAAAAGCAGTGTTCTGACAGCTGCAGTACGTTGTCAAACCATGCTAAAGGATTAAGCCATACACTGCTGAAATGTCTGTAGCATGGAAAAAATGGAAAAAAGGATTGTTTACTCCCCACTTGTGGACCAGGCCATGGTAGCAGGTAGTTCACACACCAGACATCCGAAGGTGTCTTACAAAGAAGAGAAATGTGTACAGCTTGCTCTCCTTGTATAGTGAGAAAAATCTGATTACAGGTAATGACTGAATACTAAGTATGCTCAGCTACGGAAGCCTTGGTCCATCTCCGCTCTAGAACAAGGGATCACTAGAAGGTGTAAGGAACCTAGAATTGCCATCTTTTAGCTGAACTTAATTCCAGTAAAAGTAGAGACACTTGTCTGTGGCTTTTAGTACCATTTCTTCTTTTAATAAGACAAAGTTAATTAGCCAAGTTGGGAACACTGCACTGGGTGGGAAACACAGTGAAAGTAAGTATTTAATTCACTTAACCCAAGAAGTGAGATGAATGATTGCAATATCCACTGGTTCTTGGCGAGTCGATCCTGGAGGCATTCACAACTAGTTGACTCAGAGGTAAAAGCTATTATTCCTGGACTTTGTAGAGCGTAGCACAGTAAGTAATTACAAGGTGGGGTTAAAGAGCTAAATGTCTGCTGCAAACTGTAGGTGCATCATATTTTGCCTTATTTCCAGTTAGAGGGAATAATTCAGAAAATTACTTCCAAACTGTTCTGCGTATACACATCATTGAGTATCACGTGTATAAATAGTTTTTAAATGACTGTTTAATTCCTATACTTCTCTGTTTCAGACCAAGACTATTTTTAAAATGATCCAGTATGTTCTGGAAAATTACTGTAATGCTAAAAAAAGGCCTAACATACAACAAAACAGTATTCTAATTTCTTATCAGTTTTTCTGATGTGTTTGTTCTTCTTAGCTGTGTGCTACTGGTAGCTGACATGCCAACAGCACAACCCAAGTTGGCTTAAACACAATTAAAAATAAATAAATATCAGAATAGCACCCTCAGATAATTCTTCTTGCTCTTCGATAAAAACAAGGATTTTCCTTTTGATCTTTCTAAGCGTGAGTTCTTGTAAAGGCTCCTCTGGCAGGTTGTTGATGCCACAGCCAGGCTCCATTCAATGGGAGACTATTGTAATAACAACCAAAAATATACAAAATACACAATATACAAAAATATGCATTGAAAGCTGCCCCTGACTGTCTGTCCAAACAACTGGGACCAAGTTTTGGCGTGTGACAGAGTCCCGTGTGCACAGTAGGCTGGAGGACAGCTGAAGGAGCTTGTGGTGGAAGCTGGCTACTTCTGACTGGTGCCTTTATGGAACGTGGTGTAAAACTGCTATATGGGCTGTCCAA
The DNA here is from genome assembly GCA_033628505.1 of Tringa tobata. Taxonomy (NCBI): domain Eukaryota; kingdom Metazoa; phylum Chordata; class Aves; order Charadriiformes; family Scolopacidae; genus Tringa; species Tringa tobata. The sequence continues at coordinate 95,584 of JAHREE010000294.1, forward strand.
GAGTGCAGAGTTCCTGTGTTATTAACCAAAGATGGGGGAAAGGATGCCGTGAGCCGAGGTGCACCAGCCAGAGCTCTGTAATGCTCTAACAGCATCCTCCAGTAGTGCTCATTTTCCTCCCTTCCCAAGTGATCTGCATTAGGGTTGATGGGAGCTACATGGAAGTCCCCTGGCCTCTCTCCAGTCCTCCCACACACATACACAGTGGTGTTAATTCTTCACGTCTGAGCCTTTCCAAATAATAAACAGCGCAAGAGAGTCAAGGCAGTTGTAGAAGAGAGTAAGGACAGTAGAGCAGTAGGCACAAACATCAGGGCTTTTCATTACTATCACTTGAATGTTTTTGTTGTAAGTTTAAAGCGTGAAGTTGAAATTTTTCATGCTGGGTTTTTGCCACGGTCTGATTTCTTTTTCCCTCATAATGTTTCAGCTAAATTGAATCTAGGCCAATTCCTTTGTAGGGAAACGCATCATTTTGCCCATGTTCAAAGAAACCAAAACCAGCAACTGGCAACCATTTCACTGGGAAACTCTATAACACAGCTGTGGGAACTTCATGTTTGTTAGAGTGCTCACGGTGGCCTGGGACGAGCTTTCTGCTGTCCTTAGGAAGATTTGCCCAGACTTGGTCCAGATACAATGCCTTGTAAAGGAGTTAGTGAGGAAATTCTCTGAAAGGTTGAGCTTGTCCCAACTCCTCTTCCCAGCCCCACGCCAATACTGTGCGTGCTCCAGCCCAGGGTGGCTGGGACACCCAGCCCCACATTTGTGATAGTGGGCACCAGAGTTGCTTGTCTGGTGCTCTCTGCTGTTGTGCCAGCAGCGAGCAAGAAAGGTGGGAACTTGCTGGAGATAATTGCAGGCCCGAGGAATGGGAGAAGGTAGAAGAGCTTTAAGGCAAAGAGATGAGGGCAGGAGTTTGGAGAACCATGGTAACAGTAAAGGAGTTAGGATGGCACCCAAGAGATACTGACAGTAAGTGACAGTAGGAGCAGGATTGGAAAATATGGACAGACACAGATGAGCAAACCATAACATGAAGAGCGAGGAGATTGTGTTCCTGGGCAGTTCGTAGAGAGCCATTTTTCACAGGGTCTGTTTCAGGCATTCAGGCATTCAGGGTCTGTTTCCTACTTTCTGAGTGGAGATCAGGTTTGCTGGGGTGCCATGTGCTCAGCACAGCTGGGATCAATGGGATCCTGCTTTGGATATCTGAAGGACCATTGTATTTAAAATCAGGTCCTGGGTTTCTTGGGGCATCCACAGTTAGTTGCTACTTGACAGTTTTCACCTTTGTGCCTGTGCCTTAGTTCCTAACACACTAAACAAGAATAGTGACATCCTCTCATCTTTTGGGAATATTGGAAGGATAAACTCATTAATATTTCTAATGCACTAATATGCTATGATAAGAGCACAATAGAAGAGTCCATGGGGGAAATGAATAATTCTGTGTTATCAGGCTGGATTTGGGATGGTGTGCAGTCAATAATACATGGGACCACCCATGGAAGGATGAGAACAAAAGAGCCCTCTGGTAACGAGTACCATCCATCTGCCAATGGAGCAGCGTCTTCTGGAAAAAGTGGTACTGAGTCATGCAAATTAAAGACTGAATTATAGTACATATATTTAAGAGTTTATGCATGATTTATATGTGTAAGGCTGTGCATGCCACCTTCATTCGGACTTTATGGATGTGGTTGGAGCTGGTTATTTTCAGCATGTGTTATAACTGTTGGGAGAGTAATAGGCACTTCTGGTACACACTGCACCTCACTCTGATGTGAATGTCTGTAGCTGGTCAGATGAATTTCTTCCTGAAAACGTTCCCTGCTGACAAGAAAGTGAATCCAAGGTGACTAACTCAAATTGAAGCTTCGAGTGGTAGGCGTCTAATATTATGTGAGATGAGTCCTGCTACTCCTGACTGCTGAGTGCTTGCCTTGGCAGTTGCAATGTTTTTCCAGCAGAGCTTTCTTTGAGGTAATCTTAAGACATGTGTAACAGATTTAACAAGTCAAAGTATTGTTAGTTGATACTACTTATGAAAGGAGTGCTTTAACTGAAGCTTTACATTTCCATAGCACCTTCCATCCAGGACTCATAAGCCTTTTCCCAGACAATTAATTAAATAAAGATGTCTTGCGGCACATTCTGTATCTGAAATAGATGTATGCGGTTCCCATTTTTCAGATAACCTTTCTATGTCTGAAATCCTTAAGTTTCAAGTGATGCAGAAAATCTAGCAGAGCTGAGAACCGAAATGTGATCTTCCCAATCCATTGCTTTAGATATCATCTATCCCCACTAGTTACAGCATGTCTCAGGATAATTTGGCAACTTGCACAAACATGGTCATGCAAGGAGTGAATTTAAAAAGACTGTGCCATTTATGATGAAATGATGTCATTTAGACATGTTGCACCACATCTGAGACAAGAAAAGTGCTGCAGTCACCATCGCTGTTATTTTCAGCTCTTTCACTCAACTGTCTCTGTGATGCAAATGAGCAAAATGAAAGATTCATAAGACAGAGCAAGAGAAGAAGCTTCAAAAAGCATCATGCAGACTTCCTATTTTATTTAATTTGAGGGACATTTTTCATGTTTCTGTATTAAGAAACTACTGTCCTTTTTTTGCTAAATTATAGCTAAAGTAAGTGGAACAACAGCTGGCCACTGTTAAGTGGACTTTAAGAATCTGTAAGTGAAAGAAATTGAGAAGTTTGAGGATCTATCCTGATAAATAAAGTTCTCTGTGAAACTTTTGGATTGGGGCTTTTTGGTGGGGGTTGGTTTTTTAAACCTTGTTTTTAACCTCCTTGAACATGTTCCTGCAGTGGACTTTGAGCTGCTCCAAACCACATCCCTGCACAAAGGAGAGGTGGTGAGCTTTAATTACTCTAGCTAGAACCTCTTTTTTGTGTGTGTGTGTGTGAACTGGTTCTCTTTAAAAAGTTTGAGAACCACTTCCTAAATATCCACTTTATAAATTTTCGTTTTCTTTCATAAGGTAGATTAGATAAACCATCTGTTGTCTCTTTGGTTCTTAATACTGTTGTGAAACTGTTTTCCTTTCAGTTCTCGGTGATGTGGAGTATCTCCTGTTGGAGCGCCCGGGTCATGTAGCCTTCAGCAATGATACAGTGTCTGTGGAATACCAGTACTATAGTGGTGGTAATGTGTCAGCAGAGCATCTGTCCATCCTGTTGCTGGATGCCAGCACCAATGAGATAATTGCAAAAAAACAGCTTCCAGCAAATCAGTCCCAGGGGATGGTGGAGTTTGAGTGTTTCCATTTCAAGAGTGCTGGGGACTTCTTGTTTACAATGGTGTCTCCCAGCGATAACGGCAGTGCTGCCCAGTGGAGCAGAAGAAGCACGTCTACCCTCCATGTGGAATGGCCTGTATTTCACATTGATTTGAACAAGAGTTCAGAGGTGCTTGGGAACTCCCTTCAAGTTGGACTTTTTACAAATGAGCAGTTGTGTGCCATGAACGAGACAGTGGTTTCACTGGATGTGATATTCACTAGCACCCTTTATGAATTCAGAAGAGTAAGCTCTGATGAGACTCTGGGCATCAGAACTAGCAAAGGAATCCCGCTTTCTAGGTCCCAGTGGGTAGAGTTTGATTGCCCACCTGTTGGTCAAGAAACATACATCACTGTGTTACTGAAATCATTAGAAACACATTCCATCATTACCTCCATCGGACCCATAGATCTCCTCCACAAATTTGGATACAGATTGGTTGTGGCACCAGAAGCAACGTGCAAAACTTTGGTTCAGGTCTTCGTAGTCTCTCCACCGTGCACTTCTATCAGCGGAAAAATTGTCGTCTATAAAGAGGCTCTCAAGCTTCCTAGTCAAAGAACAACGTGGCTGTATGAGAACACCCTTCACCCAGGAGACAACAGGACAGAATTTAACTGCACTTTGTTTGATGTGGGGAAGAACAAATACTGCTTTGACCTCTTTAATTTCTCAAACCGAAGCCATTTCCCAACAAGAGTTAAGGAGTGTATGATGATCCAAAGGAATATGGGTTTGTACTGATATTTGTCGTCTCTTAGCTAAATTCAGCACTCTTCCCCGCCAACATGGGTGATGATAAATAGGTTTGATTGTGATGTCCCCTATTGAATAGCTACATTTTGGGTCTTCTACACCAGACAAAACAGTTGTAATGTCCCATGCAGATGGGAACAAGATGGAGTAGAGTGTGATGTAGAGGCATACACAAGGATATTTGGTAGCAGATGCCACTGTGGTAGCTTGAAACTGCAATAAGTTAACACTAAATACCAACCAAAGCGGTTTGGGGCGTTCTGAATAATCTGCCTATCTAGTCTGGGTAAAACTGAAACTTGGCCCTCTCAGCGAGGTAAGAAGCTACTGCAGTAGATCTGGCCCATTGGAGACACTAAAGATAGGATTAGTTTTACCTACATTTAAGTGTTTAAAAGCCAAGGGTCCAACATTAGGTAGTTGTCTAGCTTTTTAGTCAAGAGAGAAAGGCATCTCATAAGGGTTATTAATAGGTATAGAAGAAACATGGGCTGAATCCTCACCCTCGTGTCTCTTTCTCTAGACCATTTGCCGTAGGAATTTAGAATCCCATCTTTTACATACACAAATTTTGGTGAAATGAATCAGGATTTGGCCATAATGAAATACACTGTTGGATGGACAGCTTGCAGGTTTTTCAAGCAGCCTTTCAAGACATGTCTCTGCTGCTGCATAAAACAGACCAGGGTGTATTTTCTGACCCATGAGGCCACCTGGCAGATCAAGGGCTACATTCATATAGCTAAACTTTTCCTCCCAGAAAAGATTAGAATCATATAGACTGCCAAGTAGGGACAGTCTGTGGTCCATATAGTCATTTGAGCCATGATCAGGCATGGCCTGGGAGAGTGCTGGTTGGCAGAAGCCAAAATCATGTCCAGCAGTCTGAGTGATAGTGGTTAAGGAATGATCACAGTTAAGTATGATCACGAGACAGAGCTTGAACCCATTCCTCATCCTTGTTTAAGGAATATCTATATATTCCATTTATAGCTACACATCTTATGCAAATGTAGCTTCAGAGGTGGCAGTCCATGGTTTGGCAGAATGAACGAATAACAGTAGCATAGCAGAGGAAGCAGATGAGGCAAATGTCCTTCTCATCTCTCATTTGTGGAAGGCAACCACAGTGAGGGATGGGCTGTATGTGGATGAGGGGATTGGGGTTGGGTTGTGTTAGGTTGTGTTGCCTACACCCTGGAACGGAAAAGTAAATGTTCTCATTTGGAGCAGGCTTGTGTCCAAACGTAATGAGTTAGTCTTTCCCATGTAAACACTTCAAAGAGTTTGGGTTGAAAGGTTTGAGATGTACACTGTTTCCTACACTTCCCCACCCTGGTCTCCCTGAAAAGGAAGTGCAGGAACTTGAGCCAAAGAAGGGTCATTGTGCTTCATGGGCAGGTCTCTGAGTGGAGTCATTGGGAGACCAGGAGTGTAGGACATGGTCCACAGCACACAGTCCAGACACAGCCTATCTTAATTAGGCTCCTAGTGTCATATGGTCTTGCTTTGTACTATTTCATAGATTCTAAAACTGTTAGCTCTTTAATTAACACTCTGTACTAAAAATGACCTCTGTTTTCACCATGTGCCAAACTTAGTACATAGTTCTCTTCATCTTAACTTCCCATCTGCATTCTCTCTTGGCACCCTCTCTCTTCCTTTGGCATAAGAAAGTCTATTTAAAATGAAAGCGTATTATTTTCTTAATGGAGATAATTCTCAAGGAAAAAGGAAGAGAGAATTCTAATTCTTTCTCTGTGCTTGAGTGGTATGTTACACTGATACGATCTAGATAATTACCCTGACAGATGAATACCTAGGATATGACATAAATACATTTCTGTGCCCAATATTTGACTGTTTTAATTGATGAGATGCACCTTAAGCAATGACTCCCTGCAATCTGCTTTGTTTCCTTGGGTTCCCCGATAGCACCCTCCTTACAACTGCAGTCGAAAGAATCAGGCTATGCCTGTGAAGAACAGCGTTGAGTCAATAGCTGCCAAGTGGGAAGTGTCAAACCTACAAAGCCGATGAAAGCTAAACCACACCGCGTAGCCGTAAATAAAATGTCAATCTGAAATTAATTAGACTGCAGCACATCTGACTCCGTGCCTGTATCTGCGAGACTTCAAAGCCCGCAGGCGGCGTTTGAAAGGAGCGGGGTGTTCTGGGAGGGGTGCATCAGCCTGAAGCCACGACAGGCAGAGTGAACCTGCGCTGCCTGCGATGGCCATCCGCCTCCTGGCTGCTTTAGAAGGTCTTCTCCTGGGCTCAGGAGTGTCTCTCACCCTGCTGCAGGGCACGGTGCATAGACCCGGATCCCTGTTAGCTGTTCATGTAGAACGTACGGCTGCTGCACAACAGGCGCCGCTCCACAAGTCGCTTATTTTCTGCATTGGACTAGAGGAACTCAGTCAGCTTAAGGCAAGGAAAATTTCAGAAAGAAATTCTTTACTGTGAGGGTGGTGAGACACTGGAACAGGTTGCCCAGGGAAGTTGGGGATGCCCCATCCCTGGAAGTGTTCAAGGCCAGGCTGGATGGGGCGTTGGGCAACCTGGTCTAGGGGGAGGTGTCCCTGCCCATGGCAGGGGTGTTGGAACTCAATGATCTTTAAGGTCCCTTCCAACTCTAACCATTCTATGATTCTGTGATTCTAAGGAGAGGTGATAAATCCTCTAGTCTGAGCTTCTGCGCAGTGTGGGCCATCACTTCTCATCCACTTACCCTGGTGTTGAGTCCCACAACTAGTCTTTGCATTGGACTGGCACTTATCCTCCAGAGGGATATCCAGTCTATTGTTGAAGGCACCACAAAACAGAGACTCTTCTTCTAATTTCTCTTAATACTTTTTTTTTTTTTTAAAAAAAAAGATCTCTCTCTGTTTCATAACTCAAGCTCATCGAGCTTCATCCTGTTGTGACTGGCTCTTACTCTGCTGCTCCCTTCAAAAGGAGACAGCTATTTCCTATCCACTGGCTTCCCCCCATGAAGGTGTTTGCACGTCCAGATTGTCTCTGTCCTTCCAGATAGTCTCAGTGTTTTTTTAATAAACTGAAAAGGATAAGTCTTTAGTTGGAAGGTATTTTCTTCAGGATTATTTTTATTATTTCTTTTTTATTATTTTTCTGGCTCTTTTTGGCTCCATTTCATTTTTTTTAAACAACCCTTTTATTTGAGGACAGGGTTACCAGTTTTGGGTGCTGTGTTCTGACATCCTCCTCACCCATGCCTCTTGAGCAGCTACTTACTGCTCCTCTGCTTTCATCTCCACTCATTGCATTATCTAATTTTGGCATAACTTTTGCCCTGAAAAGTCATCTTGAGATGTTTTTCCCTATGACCTTTCAATATGTAATCTACCATCCTGCAGGTACAATTTTTATTCCTTCTTCCTACATTTTCCTGATTTACAATCTAATTTGCTTGAGTTATCCTAACTTAGCAAGTAACCTACATTGCTCATACAACTGCACTATCTGCTTATGTCATCACAAGAGTGACATACTTTCTCAGTAATGGTTTTATATTTGTTTTCCTGTCAACTAGGCAAGCATTGTACAGCACTGAGCCTTACACTAATCCCTTTGGAATCTCTCCAAATGCATTCCCACTCGGTGATGGTTTTCTGTTGACAATTGCATATCAAATCTGTCACTCAGCCAGTTCTTACTTCATTTAGCATATGCTTTATTATTACGAAGCAGAGATATCGTCTTATAAAAGATCAAAGCTCCTAAATCATTTAAATTATCTTCATCCAAACCACAGAGGGTGAGATAAAAGAAGATTATTTTGCCACACCTGTTTTCTATAGATCAGGCATCAGTTATGTTCCTGACCCTTCATCAGTCTTGCTCTTTACGCCTCATTTCAGCCAGGTGGAATGGTTCCAGCTTGTGGAACAGGGATCTGGCTTGTGGCTGGAGTAGAAAGGAGAAGGCTCCTGGTGGCTCTCAGTGGGCCAGGACAGCAGCTCTTCCAGCCCAGGTCATCAGCTTCAGAATGACTGTCACAAAGAAAAAATCTTGTGCTATCTAAGACTGTGAATATATCTATTAAAGGTGGGGAATATGTTTATTAAGCGTGAGCCAGCACTTGTGCAGCTTTCTGTAGACTCCAACTGGAGAATCTGTGAAAAAATAACAGCGAGATGTGAGTCACTTCATTCATCTCAGTAGGATGTTAACTGTTTCACGCAGGTGACTTAGAGAAAGTCATGCAGCTAATTTTTTCCCCTGTGTTTGACCGGATTATTTGAATGTCTGAGGTGGGAAACTCTGTTAGATCATCTTACCCAGCACCAGATGCACTGCAGGCTCATTCTTTTCAACGCTTTATACTGTGCTTTGCTCATCTGGGATTTAAGTGTCCCCAGCAGTGAGACTTTTGCACTCCTTAGAAGGATGTTCCATTTCCTAGCATGTATCCCACTTGAAACACTCAGGATGAGACGGATAAAGTGAGTCAGTAACGCTACAGCATGGAAATGGGCGTATTTTCTTCATATTTCCAGTGTTAATTAACTTTCTTTTACAGTTCTTAGTTACACTCTGGAGACCGGTTTCAACTTTGGTGTAACTCCCAGTGAAGTCTCTTGCACTTGCTGACACCAGGGATGAATTTTGTTCATCTGACTTTTGCTAACTGTCCAAAAAAGCTATCTGCAAGTCAGCAGGGCATAAGAAATGCAGCTGTTGCCAGCACAGGGAAAGAGGAAGGTAGGGAAAGACCTTCTGAAGGGAAAAGTGATCAGTAAGGGGGAGAGAAGTACGTGGAGTATCTAGGGGTCAGGCAGGGATATACAACTTCCATCAAATTCTTGCTCCCTGAATAAGACTGTATGAATCAGACCTGCCTTTCTGTAGGAAAATCTGGGAGCCAATTAGCTCTATTGCCTGAAACTGTACCTGGCTTGCATTTATTTAGAAACAGGCAGATGCAGGGGATCTGGGTATGCCAGGGCCGGTTTGTGCCCCATCCCCTTCTCCTGTGTCAGAGAATGCTTCATTTCCACACTCCCAGCATTTTAGGAATAAATTGTGTGTTACGGGCTCACTGGGACAGCTCGTAGCTTCTGAAAAGAAAAATAATTGTTATTTATATATATTATATATATATTTATAAATGTGCCTCCATAATTCTTAAAGGTGACTGTTTGTGGGGAAAAGACTGTAATTCCCAGGCAGAGTCTAAGTTTTCTTCCTTTAAAGGGGTCCTCATCCTTTTATTGTCCAAGTTAGTAACCTGTTGGAGCATGCCACCGTTTCAGTGCACCCAGGCTTCATTTCCATGGAAGTAGAGAAACACGGGATGGGTGAGAAAGGTCTTTTCCCAGGTCTTACCCAAACACCAGTACACCCAGCGT
>JAHREE010000294.1:109128-133750 GCA_033628505.1 Tringa tobata
CATGTGCTGGACGCCTGATTTGGGGGTGCACAGAAGGGACAGGCCTCCCTGGTGCTTCTCAGAGGTGTCACTCTTTCCATGCAGGTGCCATATAATGCCCATATAAGGCATATGATGGTTTCCAGAGAGATCAGCTATTATATGTGTTATCCACAGTGCACATGCCCATGGCAGTCTGGTTGAAGTTACTGACAGCGCTCAGCAGGTCTGGACAATCCTCGAATTCCAGTGAGATCTCTGGAGGCTTTATATATAGAAAACCCAGATGCATGGGAGGCCTACATCTGCACCCATTGCCGTGACATCATCTGGAGGAACTCCCTCACTTCTCTCCTGCACAACTTTTCTAACCTTTCTGCTCCCACGTCAGGCGGCTTCCTTTACAGAATCACCTACATGGTTTCATCTCATTGAATCTCAGGCTGCTCAAGAAGTGACTTGACACGGCTCTTACGGTGTTCATTTGCTGTCTGATCTCAGGCTGGGAGTGTCATTCCTCCCCACCCCCTGCCCATCCGAACTTTTCTGAAGCGGGAGAGCTTTTTTTCAGCAAAACTATGTTTGCAGTCATTAGTCCAGCAGATGGAGCAAATGGCTGAATAACTGAAGCCAGCACACAGTCTAGGGGCAGAGGCAGAGGAGGTGGAGAGAAGCGAAACTCATCGACTAAGTCTTGTTTCAAACCTTGCTAATTGCCAGCTGTTAGCTTTCTACTCCAAATGGTACAGCACAGTCTGCATTACAGATAGAAAATGGAGTCTTTAGAAAATAGCTGTGAGACTGAGGGGAGGATGAGCAGTGGATGAGTTGTTTTGCTGTGGTGATACTGAACAGGGCAAATGCTGGTCCTGCCCTCTCCCCTGGGGTCAGGTCCCCCTGCTCAGGCCCTCAAAAGAGCAGCGTTCCATGCTCCAGGCACGATGTCATTGGGCTGAATGCAAGTCTTAGGGATCCTCCAAAAAGGATTCAGCAGACACAAGCCTTGATCTTTATGCTGATGTCGAGCTCTCAGAGTGACATGAAGGTCAAGGTTAATCCTGTGGCAGCATTTTTCAAAGGTTTTGGGACTGTCAGGTCCCAAGCTGTCAAAGAGATGGGTCTCCTGTCCACCCGGCGCCCTGCACGTCTGTTATCACAGCAGCCTGAGACCTGGCCTGTGTTCATCAGTGTATTTGTGCATCCTGCACACCTAATAGTTGTGCTACCAGCTCACTGTTGGATGAATGTTCCTTCTGGATTACGGGAAGTACGTGGTGTCTGCTTCTTGTTATTCTGCAGACGCGTTTCCTGTGGCTGGATAGTCACTGTGGTGCAGGCAGGAGCACCTAGCAAGTTTTACAGCAGACTGTCCATCACCCCGATGGACGGCTCTGATAAAACTAGAGACTGGGAAAAGGTTGGTAAGTGGTTCAGTTTAAGCTCACAGCTTCATTGCCAGCTCTTGTCAACCACAACTGAGAAGCCTTGTCCTCCAATAGCATTTTCATTGCCTTGTGATTCTTTGGCCACAAGAAGCTGGGAAATGAGTGCTATCTAACACTAAAATTAGCTGCTGGAGCAACTCATCCATCAACTGGGCTGTTTTCTGCTCAGGGCTGCCACTGTAATGCTGGAGACCTCATCCGAAAAAAAAGAATTATTAATCTCTTATTGCTTCAGCTCTCTGTAGTGTGGTGCGGGTGAGAGGTTTAAATAGGGCTGTGGAAAGCTCTGAGACGTTCACACTACAGGTTTGCAGGGCATTCTTCCCCCTTTGAAGGCCTGTCTCCAGTCCACGACAGAAGAGTGTCAATACCAGAACGTCAGGGGCACCAGAGCGAGGAGCCTGTGGGGAGGGGGGCAGGGGGAAGGTTTTGTCCTTTGGGGCTGCGATGCCAGGCGGTGGTGGAAGAAGGACCCTTAGAGGGCTGCTTAGAAAAGTTACACTGCCCCTGCCACTGCTGCCTTTCTGCTCTTCAAACTCACTGCAATTCTCATACCCACTGAAGCTGCCCTAGAAATAACTTTAAAGTGATACCTGAAGCACTAGCTTGGGTTGGGTTATTTTTACCCCTTTTGTGGCACTTTTTCACCAGGGGATCTTAATGTATTTCGTAAAGGAGGGCAAATACTCTTATCCGGTTTTACACATATTTAGGAGTGCCTTACGGAAATGGCAGGTCAGGCAAAAGTAATGATTACTTTTAAAAGGTCTGTGGTTTAGAGTAAGTAGATCTATTCCTGCCAGTTTGAAGTCATCAGCAGTAAGTCATCTAAAATAAGGAGATTTTAACTTCCTGTATTATATTAACTGGTTATTTTTTCCTCGTAGTTAAGTATCCATCCTAAAATAGCAAAATGCTGATGGCAGTGCAACTCTGACAGACCTGTGTGCTCTTTTTGTTACAGCTATCAAGCCTCCCACCCCACCTTCTGTCCAGCCAGGAGAGGACGAGAAAGCAAATAATATAGTCACCATCACAGGTATCTCCTTATGCTTGTTCATCATCTTTGCCACCGTTCTTATCACCCTCTGGAGGAAGCTCTGCAGAGCTCAGAAGTGCAGCACAGCCGTCCGCCGAAACTCCGTCCATTCCCCCGGCTTCCGCAAAAACTCGGACGAAGAGAACATTTGCCAAGGAAACAAGCAGCGGGACAGCTTCGCTGAAGGAGGGGATGCCCCCGTTAACATTCCTCTGACCTACAGGCGGAGCCTCCAGTTTGCCCAAGAAGACGATGCCTCTGGAAGTGAGAACTTTCAGCCAAACGCCCAAAAAATAATCCCTCCGATTTTCAGCTACCGCCTGGCGCAGCAGCAGCTGAAGGAGATGAAGAAGAAAGGCCTGACTGAGACCACCAAGGTGTACCACGTCTCTCAGAATCCCCTCACGGACACGGTTCTTGGTGCCACCACGATGCTCCCCCTGAGCGGCGAAAACCAAGAGGAGGCAGCGGCAAACAAATTTAGGATCAAATCGCCCTTTCTGGACCAGCCAGTCAGTCAGCCCAAATTCCTGGGGGAAAGCTCTCATGCCAGGCTGGATTTTCCATTCTCACAGGCCAATCCTGCAATAAGCCCTACCCAAACCTTGGTAAGAAGAGCTCATTTCAAGCACCAGGATAACAGAGGGGACTTACCCGAGAGGGGCTGTCACAGAAACCCGCACTTTAGAAGAACAGCCAGTTTCCACGAAACTAAAAAGGCCAGGCCTTTCAGGGAGAGAAGCATGTCCACCCTCACCCCCCGACAGACTCCTCTCTACAACTCCAGGACCAGAACGTGGGACCAGGGTTTGGAGGACAGGCCACGGCCAAAATCAAGAAATGCTAATCCAGCTGGTGAAAAGCTGGATCAGCCCCACAGTGCTGGGCTGGGCTGTGAACCGCAGGGCCACGGGGCAAAGTGTCACCACAGGGCAGGTCCCCCGGTGAAGAAGCTGGACCTCATCACCGACCGCCAGCCTGCCGGCCAGGAGAAGGCAGGTGATAAGCCTGAGACCAGCCGAAGCAAGAGGGGCCCTTCACCTAACCCCAGAGGCGCGTGGCGGAAGGAAACGGGCTCGGCGGGCAAAGATAATTCCCAGAGAGGCCCAAGTGTAAGCCCTGCCCAGTACCGGAGGGACAAGTGCCAGAGCTTCCCCTTGGACCCTGAGTTTGCCTTCTATGATAATACTACTTTTGGCTTAACGGAGGCAGAGCAGCGGATGATCGACCTCCCTGGGTATTTTGGCTCAAATGAAGAGGATGAAACGAGTACTTTAAGCGTTGAGAAGCTGGTCATCTGAGTGACTCGTTGCAGCCCTGCAGGAGGGGCCTGCGTGAGAGAGGATCTGCTGGATCCATTGGCTTCTGGTGGAAGGAGCAGCGGGAATCGTGTTCCCTCCACACGGAGCGGGAAGGAGTAAGTGCCCCAAGTCTGGCTTGTGGGAACACGTTCCTGTCTAATTACTGGAAAGTGCTTCTGCATCATTATTTTTTGTATGTATGTGTGTACAATACACACAACTCACCCTGGGAAAGCACGTGTTAGTGAAGGCAGTGATGCAGGAGCAACCAATAGACTTTGTTGCATAAAGTGGTCACGTTTCGTGCATCATACGTGATGAATGCCACTGGTCTAGCCTTTCTCACCTTGTGGACCGTGGACTAGTAGATTATGATGTCCTAAAGCATTCGTCGTCCAGTATCCTCAGCCATCTGTCCTAATTAGTGAAATCATTTCCCATGTAGAAAACACAAATCTCCAGTTGTGAGCAGTCTTCCTCGTTTTTCTGGTAGTCGTTATTGAACTGTGTTGATTCGTCGTAGTTGCTCAAAGAAGTCAAACAGTGGCCTTTCTTTTAGCTGGTTGCATGAAGGTGCAAGCAATGGATGCTGAGTACTCGGGGTGAATTTAAAATTGAGGGGGGGCATTTTTCATCATTCAAGACTGATGTTTTCTTTCTGCTGGTATTTATACCCACAAAACAGTAAGGTACAAATATTTGCAGGAAACGAGCAGAAAAGGGCAGGCTACTGGGAGGGCAAAGAAAACGGATGATCAAGTTTTAGGGCTCACAGAAATGTTACCGCAGCATTTAACCACCTGTAAAAGGCAGTGAGAGAACTGTTGAATCAACCGTCCTTTCCATTATCAGCTTTGCCTTTATTAAACTTTTAAAAAATGTAAGTAAATTGACAATAATACTACTACAGCAAGCTCAAAATAAATTATGAACAAAACCAGCGAGCAACAAATTTATTTGATGAATACCTGTTGTGTGAACAAAAAGGAAAAATAAAATGACCTGACAACATCTGGTGATTCCCAGAGAGTCTTATGGGGGAAATATAAATGTCGTGGGGTTCTTTTTGTGCTTTAAAACCAGAGATCACAAATTGGCGATGACACACTGCTGCAAGTATTCAGAGCTGGGTTGAAATCCCAGTTAAAGACAGAGTCGGAGCTCGAGCCAGGGAGAATGAGTCAGAGACTTTGCTTGGCGTTCGTCAGGATCACCGTCTCTTCAGGGAGATTGCAGAGACCAAGGGAATGCTCCTGGGGAAGAAAAGAGGAGGTGCTGCTGGTTGAGGATGGAGTGAGAGAAGGTAGGTTCAGGCAGAGGACTCTCAGTCTTCCAGCAGCTCTCCCGTGAGGAGCCCAAAGCTACGTGCCCTTTAACGCGCCTCGTGGGTGTGAAGGAAAAAATGAGCACGTGCTCTGGCAGGAGCCTGCTGTCTTTCTCAAAACTGGCTTTCTGAGCAGAAAGCAAGATTTCCTAATCCCACACCTTCTTTTTTTTTTGTTTTAGTTTTTTTTTCTTCCAAACCAACAACAATTGTAGAGGGTGAGCGGCTCCGCTGTGCGTTACCGGTTACCGCTGGCAGCCGCTGAAGCCTCCAAAGCGTGCGCAGGTGACTTGAGAGGCACACGGCGGGAGGCCCTGCCCTGGCAGCCTCGGAGGGGCCAGCCGCCCCGCATTTGCCCACCAGAGTCATACCCCACCATTTGCACGGCCTGTATCGATGGGTGGGACGATTTGCAGCTGCTGCTGGAGCCCTGTACCCGACGGGCAGGGAGACGTGAGCTCCCTCTTTCCCAGGGGCTGCACCAGCACCCTGCGCTGTCGACGTTCAGCCCGGTTCCTACCAGCTGTGTATTCCCATAAATCACAGAATATTCATGGGTTGGAAGGGACCTTTGAGATCATCAAGTCCAACCACAAAAAAAAAAAAAAAAACCAACAAAAAAACCCACCCACGAACAGACAGAAACCAACAATCCCGGGCACTAGAGCATGCTCTGGAGTCTACACGTTTCTTAAATGCCTCCAGGGATGGTGACCACCACCTCCCTGGGCAGGCTGTTCCGGTGCCTGACCACCCTCTCAGTAAAGTAATTCTTCCTAATATCTAATCTAGTCCTCCCCTGCCACAACTTCAGACCCTTTCCTCTGGTCCTGTCATTATTCCCTTGGGATTATCATTATTCCCCCTCGGCTTGAAAGGCTGTGTAAAGCATTTGAGAGCATGTCCACGCTTGAGGACCAGTCCGAGGCTAATCAAATGTAACGAGTCTTTAAATTGCCTTTAAGTTGAGCTGGAAATCAGACCTTTGAAGCAGTTGCTGCTCAGGTTACTTACCAGCCCTGTGGTGGGGTAAGCGTCCCCGAAGCAGTGATCTGTCAGCATTAGGCCCCCAGTTCTACAACATCTCTTTGTGGCTTTGCTGAGTCTTCTGGCGCTGGAGACCCTGGAGAACTGGGAGATCAACGTACAGTGCAGTGACCTTCAGCAGGCACTTCCCTACCCTTCAGTGGGAGCGATCTCAGCTTAGCAGTAGCCCTCGGATCAGTACTCTGCTGGTGGGATTTTACCCTGTTTGTTAAGCCAAAGAGGGTTCTGACACGCTTCCCGGGGTTGGCTGTGGGGGTTGCAAAGCCCCGTGACCCCCGCATCTCGCAGGAGGGCAGGGGAGGGGCAGCCTTGCTCTCAGCCATGATGCTGGTTCCTGCAACCCTGTCCCAGTGCCGGGCTGCCTTCAGAACAGCTGCTGTGAGGCATTAGACTCGCTAAGTACGTCTGAGATGTAAGACAGCAAGTCAGACCCCTTGTCGGATCTTGCCCCCTTTTTCTTTCTCAGGGAGAGAGAAAAATATCCCTCTTAACTTACGGATGCTGGCTGGAGGCAGCCCAACGGTAGTGCCTGCCTCTCCACAGAGAGAGACACAGGGCAAAACAGGCTCCGCGCTCTGGACTTTGCATCACTCACTGCTCGCTCACTGGGGAACTGGACTGGGTAGCACTTGTCTAAGCCCTGATGACATCATCATGGAATCATAGAATCACAGAATGGTTTGGGCTGGAAGGGACCTTAAAGATCATTGAGTTCCAACTCCCCTCCCATGGGCAGGGACCTGCCCCCACTAGAGCAGGTTGCCTAAAGCCCCATCCAGCCTCTCCTTGAGTATCTTGTGCTTGATGCTCCATTTTCAGATGGTTTATCGGCTGCTCGACGAACTGCCAGACCGGTAACACTGGCCCTTTGGTGCTGTAGTCGATTTCCAGCACACAGAGCTGAGCATCACCACTCTCTAATCTTCTCCCTAGCCCTCTGCTAGAGGGGGTTGAGCACCCCCCGCCAGAAGGCATTAACTTACTTCAGCCAACATTCCTCTGTGTCCTCTGCCTAGACAAAAATTGTCCTTGCTGCCCTCAGCACTGCATTGGTGGCCACATGGTCATAATGTGCACGGTGAGCCCTTATGTTCACAGTTACCTCCTTGCACTAAGATCTTGCCGCAGTGAAATAGAGAAATCAGGAAGGAAATGGTAAGTGCTGGTGGTTTGCAGCTCTCTCTTCACAAGGGCAACCTCATTGCCGAGATGTAGGTGCGGGTTTCGTTCCACGTGGGTACGTGCCAGCGCTTGGGAAGAGGGCAGAGGTGCAGCCTTGCCAGGGCACAGGCTTCAGGGGCACGGCCCGCTGCGCTCCAGTGTTCTCGTTTGCAATCACTGGGACGTCTAGGAAGAAGCAAGAAAAAGGTTCACTGGGATGGCTGGGAAGAACTGAGAACAAGGTTCAACTGTTGACAAAGCAGAAGAACCAAACCAAATTTTACCCTCAATGTTCACATGTCTCTGCATCGTCTCCAGAACAGCTTGAGCCACAGAAATTCAGCTTATGTCGGCAGACCCGCTAAGCTACCCAGGACAGCCAGTGTGAAAGCACCAGAGTCAACACCAAAAGAATTAAATTCTCCTATTATGAGCTTTCTCAATATTTTCATCCATATTTCTGTTCAAGTTCCTACTGTTGAAAACCAGATACAAAATGTTAAGTCCTACTGAGATGGTTTTATTACACACTTTATGGATATATAATACAAATTACAATATGCATGGATCTGCAAGCAAATACATGGAAAAGAACTGCCAGTTTAAAAAATGATTGTAATTCAGAAAACAAACTGGCTCATTCTACAACATAGTAGTTAAATGATTGGCATCAAGCTGACATTACTGTTAATTTTATACTGTTGTTATTAACAACTTGTGGAAAATAAATTTTCAGTATTCCATTTCTTTCAATCTTTCGTGTTGCTCTTTTGTTTCAGTCCAGTGAGACAGTCGTTGCCCTTCACTAACTCAAAGTCATCTGGAACGTACAAATGAATCACGACCGCATCTTATGAACTCCTAAGAATATCTGTCCTCATCTTAAATTTAGTAAAATCTGCCTAATTTTAATCTGGGGCTTGGTTGGCTTGGGTTGGCAGCATTGTCTTCGGCTGCAGTCATGTGTCTCTGCTGTAGGACTGGGTCTGCAGTGGGAAGCTATTGGCAATGAAACCCGGTGTCCACGGGTTGAGGGGGTTTACTTCGAATTCTGGAAGCAGATTAGCAGCTGGAGCACGTCCATCCACTGGTTTGGTTTCACACGCTCCAGGAGCCTTCTGCAACTGAAGTGGCATCAACTGAAGTGCAACAATTGTGGACCACAGTGAGAGCTGCTTAAAAACATTCTCCTGATCCAGAGCAAAGCACTAACGATGGCCCATCTCCTATTTGTTTCTATTCTTAACATTCTCATAACTAAAGCGCAAGTCATTAAAAACAAGATGAGAAAGATTTAGCCCGTGAAGAGTACAGATAGCTAAAAAGAACATGCTTGATCATTCAAGGTCCAGAGAGCTTTACATAAACACTCTCCAATGAAGTCCTGAAAGCTGCTGAAAAAGCAAACTAGTCATTCCATGACTGAGATCCGTATGTTTTCCGTTAAATTGTTGGCTGGCCGTGCTCAAACAACTTAGGACGTCAGCTTCAGCCAGAAGAAACAGGTGCAGCTCCAGTTATCACAGTGCGGGTTTGGCAGCAGCAGAGGGCTGGCTAGTAACTTCCACAATTCCTGTCAGCCTGTATGGTTTTTTTTTTCTTTCCAAAGCAGCAGGTTTCAGCCGCCCTGACTGTTCTCACCGTCCCCGCTCTCGCTTTCAACAAAGAAGGGAGCCCTGATTTTCATGGCCGAGTATTTTAGGGAGTACCACATCCCGTGCCACGTAGACCAAACGATGCCGTTGTCGTGGGATCCGTTGTACCTCCCTGTCCTGTAGTACCGTCCGTTGAGGTTTACGGCGTGGCACCTTGTAACGAGAGATGAGGGTTAGCGTGGGTAGACATTGCGTCATTGCAGCGAAGGACGATTTTCACACAATGTACATTTAGAAATACCAGGGTGGGATTCACTGACAGGTTCAGACCCGTAGCTATATCTATCTGCACTGAACTGGTTATCTGAAGCCCTGCTGTAGCCTACGGAGATCTGCTTAATGCATTTAGTGGAACGTGGAGAAGTATGTGGGTCATCCCCCATCACTTTTGAGGAAAAACTTTTTTACTTTGAGGGTGCCAGATCACTGGAAGCCCAGAGAGGTGGTGGAGTCTCCTTCTCCAGAGATATTCAAAACCTGCCTGGATGTGCTCCTGTCCAGCCTGCTCTGGGTGACCCTGCTTTGGCAGGGGGGTTGGACTGGATGATCTCTGAAGGTCCTTTCCAGCCCCTACCATTCTGTGATCCTGAAGTAGACACCTACACCGGTCAGATAACTCAACCTGTTGACTCCCTCAACTGTATTAATTAGGGACATGATTCAGTTCACCTCCAGCTGCTGTGAGGCAGGCAAGTCCTCTCGGGCTGCACAGCCACCCACACCCTCTGCATCCCAGAGGAATCAACTGTTTTCCATACCTGTTAAACCACCAGCCGCCCTTGTTCTCTAAAGCACAGTTGCCTGCCAGGAATCGATCGTGGTCCTTGTCAGATGTGGTGAACTCCATCCCTCTGTGAGAGGCTGACCACTGATCTTCAAAACTGCTCCCACCAGACAGAGCGTCGCCGGCGTTACCAGAATAGGTGCCAAACCATAACCTGTAATTGTCCTGCAAGAATACGAGAAACACGGCTTTGATATCGGCTCTTTCTGCCCTTCCTCCCATTTTTGAGATCAAATTCGCTCTGACCATTGTATCCACTGTCAAAGGCCTGACTGTTGAAGCCAAGGGTGACTTTTGGCCCCATGCTTTAATGACCCTAGTGTGGATCACATCATTAAGCTTCCAGAAGGGATTGCTAATTATTGCTGCTGCTACAAAGGGCTTCAGGTTTTATTGTCTTTCAATAACCATTTGATAAACTGTACAACAAACTGAAAGGTTCTTCCTGGCTCATCAGGAAAAACTTGGCAGGAAACTGTGCCAAGTAGCTGCCTTCATAAATTCATCAGTTCTTCAGTTAGAATAACTCCTGTCGGAATTTTGCTCCTGCAAGAGCTAAAAGCCATTTAATTTCTAGCTAAATGGCCTTGTCCTGGTAGGAATACTTAGAAAAATAGTTCCACCATGTGCAGCTAACTGATCTAAGAGACATTTGATGTGAGAGCGATGATTACTTTTGTTGGTGTGGGCTTTTTCCTGTTGTCATATTCCACTTTTATTTATGGAAAATAGGAGTAAGGCATTAAATCAAGCTGTTCAAACTTTTAATAAGAAATCTCTAATTGCAAACCAAACATAATGGATACGTTTCTGGAGCAGTGAGGGAGTTGGGACTAGGACTGGTCCATGCAATGGAACTCAAGTCCTTGGCTATTTGGGCTACTCACAGGTGGTGTTCAGTGAGGGAAGCCTGCAGAGCAGCACCTGCATTGAGCAGAACACTGTCTAAAGCTAGAATGCAAACATGTAGGGGGCTACAGGAGAGATGGGGAGGGACTCTTTATCAGGGAGTGTAGCGATAGGACGAGGGGTAATGGTTTTAAACTGAAAGAGGGAAAATCTAGATATCGGGAAGAAATTTTTTCCTGTGAGGGTGATGAGACACTGGAACATGTTGCCCAGGGAAGTCGTGGATGCCCCATCCCTGGAAGTGTTCAAGACCAGGCTGGATGGGGCTTTGAGCAACCTGGTCTGGTGGGAGGTGTCCCTGCCCATGCAAGAGGGGTTGGAACTCAATGATCTTTAAGTCCCCTTCCAATCCAAACCACAATATGATTCTATGAAAATACAGGGATTTTCTGTCCTCAGGCTTTCGCTACTAAGTGTAGTGCTGCCAGTACCTCTATTTAAGACAGGAACTTACAACTGCTCTTTCAAAGCCTTGATGTTCACTGCTTAAAACAGTAGAGGGGGTTTATTCTGGTAGCTGTGTTTTATGTGACAGCCTGAAACACTCTCCTAGGAAGCAGAACAGGGTTCAGTTTCCTTGCAGAGGTTCAAACCCTTATCTCCTCCCTCATGGAAGACTCTTAACCATGAGGCTGGAGGCAAACACACATGGGAACCCCTGTGCCCTGCAGCAAAGAGCTGCCCTCCTTGCAGTGGCAGAGTCATCAAGAGAGCACGTGTCACCCAGTGGCTTGGGCACTCAGTGGTTGTGAGGAAGAAGTCACAGGCTGTTTGTCAGTCAGCCAAACCAGGAATCCCAGGGAACCGGAGCAAATAAGTTTTGCAGAGCTGTAATTACAACCCTGATACTGAAGTCTGATGCTGCACGTGCAGATGCTCTCCTCTCACAGATAAAACAAGCAAATCACCACTCTCTGCATTTCTTACCTGCTCACCCGCAAGCTGTAAATTTTCATAGACTGCGTAACGTCTTTCTCCGTGCCAGTCCATCAGGTCAATCTTTAATGAGGTCTCTCCTAAACACAAAGCGGTGTCCTGTTAAATGAACTACCTCATGCAACTTGGAAAGAAATCTGCGGAGGGAAAATACTTGCACCTCTAGCGAGTAGGTCACGGATGTGGTCATTGCCCAGCCAGTATTCATCATTCTTGCCCTGGAATTTCCCAAATCCCAGTTTGTAATCATCCCATTTCCTGCAATGAGATACAAATACCAGTTTCAGCATGTGAGGGAATTAGACAGGTCGTGGCACTTAGTGTGGTAAGAAGTAAAACTTCAGCTGTATCTCTAAGACGTTGCTTTCTAAAAGTGATTTATTGCAAGCTGAGCTGAGATTTGTCACTCTGCCTCAGAAGTAAATACAACTCACAGCTTACTTCTGCGCCTGCTAAACCTGTGCACACACACATATTGGGACCAAACCTTCAAACTGCCAGATGCAGCACTCGCAGAATGAGGCTGTCAGTTGGACGGGAAGGGAAAGCAGCAGCTGTCATATTGGTCTGCAGCAAAGCCTCTGATATTGTTCTTCAGCGAGTCATAATTCAAATGCACTCCTGGCTGGAAATTAATGTTGCAGTCTAAAATATGCTACAGTCTTGGATGCATGATGTGGTATGGTGAAGAATCAGAAACTGATCAGAAGCTGCAAGAAAAAGCTTCCAGATGAAGTTAAAAGGAAAATATCTAGGTCTTCTTTGTGCTCCTGTTCCATTTAAATCTATTTTTGATTCATTGACCATTGATTTTTTCAGAATCACTGTTTGGATGTGGCAACTTGTCCTTCAAAGACATGTACTTATTTTTCATCAGGCTTCATCCTTCTATGAGAAATCTCCTGCTGTTACTTTCTTCTCACCATTTCATTCTCTTAAAATCTCCTCTGTTATTTATGTGTTATCTTTGATATTCACATATACTTCCTGAGTATCATCATTTCCAGTTTTAGTAACCCCATGTTTATTCTCTCTCTCCTGTTGTTGTTCAGGATATTAATCCTGCCTGACCTACATACTAGTCAGTGCTCCTCCTCAGGATGTTTTTCATTCACCTATGCTGAGAACAGGACTACCATGGCTCGAGAGCCACCACTCCCTGGGCAAGCCAACTCAGAGCCAGTTGAGGTAGCTTTGCAGTGGACTCCACTCACTGTAAGAGACACCAGACATGCCCTTAAAGTGTGTGTGCTGTGACTGATAGTGAATTAATCTGTGTGGGGACATTTCTTCTTCACTGTGTTACCAGAGCATCTCTCCCCCTGGAGATTCTCAGGTGAAAGTTACCTCTCTGGGATTTTGCATGGAGAAAGGACAATCTGGACCAGTGGTTTGGCCTCTTTTTGAATGATCTGAATAAGGAAATAAATGTTACACTGCGCTGGACATAATTCTTGATATGAGAACAAATATGTTCAACGGGTCTCAGTCTGCTGGTAGCAGATACCTGACAATTTGGAGTCTTTAGCAGTCTCCAATAATGAAAAAACAAATATCTACACATTTACACACTTGCTCAAATACAGAGAAGCCACGGAACAAGTGCTATAGATCCATTTTGAAAATGGCCTCACACTACCAATATGCACCACTGGATTGTCCTAATGCAGAGTTTTCATCACTAAAGTATACTCTTGCATACCCTGCCTCTCAAATGCTGGGTTTTACCAAAGAGCAGGACAGGGATGGGAGCTGGAGGCCTGACTGCAAACCCTGTTGATGCAACCATGATGCACCCACCTGTTGAAATTCTCCTTGCCGTTACTCCGCCGCTGAATAACGGTCCACCCTCCACCATCAGACATGTCACAGTACACCAGGAAAGGCTCTTGGTCCGCTCTGGGCCTGATCCGGTAGTAGCCGGTTGTGGTCTTCTTCCGATTGTACACCGCGGAGCAATCTAGACAGAAAAGCACAGGTTTGTTGAGTGGGAGGGAAAACAAAGAGAAGACATATCTGAGAGGCTGTATGGGACAAGGACACTTGGCCAGTCTGTGTATATACTGCAAACTGTACCTTGATCGTAGACTATCAAATTTCCACTGGTTGTGGGTAAAAGCGTCTCGTGCTGCACACTCCTGTTGCCTGAGAACAGCCCACTTTTTGTTCTATGGTAAGTGTTCTCCAGGATGTCCTTCAGTTGCAGTTCATACAAGTAAAGCAAGTCTTGAAGCTGTTTTAACTTTTGTCTTAATTTATTGTTGTCTAGGAGGCAAATATCTTTTTCCTATGGAGAAAATAAAAAAAACCAAAAAACAACCCATGCTTCAGTCAGTGGTAAGAACAGAGAGGCAGAGAGAGAAGGAGCATCTGTCTCCTCTTGATCCTAACATATCCCACTGCTTCTGTGGATCAAGACAATTCACGGATTCATGGATTTGACAGAGTTGGAAGGGACCTCTAGAGATCATCTAGTCCAACTCCCCTGCTAAAGCAGGATTGCCTAGAGCACATCACTCAGGACTGCATCCAGGTGGGTCTTGAAAATCTCCAGAGAAGAGGACTTCACAACCTCCCTGGGCAGCCTGTTCCAGTGCTCTGTCACCTTCACCGTAAAGAAGTTCTTCCTCATATTTGAGTGGAACTTCCTATGTTCCAGCTTGTTCCCGTTGCCCCTTGTCCTATCGCTGGAAACCACTGAAAAGAGTCCGGCTCCATCATCCTTCAACCCACCCTTTAGGAACTTGTAAACATAGATGAGGTCTCCCCTCAGTCTTCTCCAGGCTAAAGAGCCCCAGCTCTTTGAGCCTTTCCTCATAAGGGAGGTACTCTAATCCCTTAATCGTCTTGGTTGCCCTACTGTTGGACTCTCTCCAGTAGTTCCCTGTCCCTCATGAACTGGGGAGCCCAGAACTGGACACAGTATTCCAGTTGTGGCCTCACCAGTGCAGAGTAGAGGGGGAGAATGACCTCCCTCCACCTGCTGGCCACAATTCTCCCTATGCAGCCCAGGATTCCATTGACCCTCTTGGCGACAAGGGCACATTGCTGGTTCATGGAGAGCCTGCCATCTGCCAGGACTCCCAGATCCTTTTCCTCAGTAGTACTTCCCAGAAGATCCACCCCTAACCTATATTGGTGCCTGGGGTTCTTCCTCCCCAGGTGCAGGACCTTACATTTGCTCTTGTTGAACCTCATTAGGTTCTTCTCTGCCCAGCTCTCCAGCCTGTTCAAGGTCTCTTCCTAAGATACAGGAAACATGCACAGCTTGGGCTGTTGAGTTGAACCCAGTGGAAAAGGGTTTTCTAGAATGACCTTGCCACTGCTCAGATCATACCAGAATATGATCAGATACACACAAAGTTACTTTGGAAGACTATAATTCAGCTTGACTCCCATTTAATGAACTCAAAGGGAGCATTTCCAGGCTATGAAACTGCTCAGCGTAGTAAGGGGGGGAAAACATGCTCTTGCACTGCAGCCAGGCCAAACCAGCAAGGTTCCAGAAACATCTTCTTGTCAAACTGGAAGATAAAAGAGCTGGCACTTGGTGCAAATCAGCAGAAAGCAGTGAGCCTACCGAGATCAGTGGAATAACTTCAGAGCTGCATTACTGTGACCAAGACCAGAATGTTGCCCAAACTGGCTGGGATAAACATTTTAAGTAACATTTAGTCTGTAGCTGGTGTTACTCCATTAAATATGTAATAAAATTGAGAAAAATTCCTTCCAAGACAGCCAAGCAACAAGAATCAGTGGCTATTTTTGCTCTGAGCAAGCTGGGTTGAGTAACACCAGGTCAGGACCAGTTCTAGGCGTAAGCGAAACAAGCAGGTTGCCCAGGACAGCAGACTGACTAGTGTGCTTAAACATGGTCTCCCAGCTGCCTCCTACTTCTCCTAAGTCTCTCAGTTTTCCTCCAGAGAGGAGGAATTCCAGGCATGAGACACACGGGGACCTGCTGCAGGCAGCTCCCAGCTCGCCAAAGTCTCCTTGCCAAGCTCTATACCTCCTTGGTATAGCCCAAGAGCCATTTTCTCATCAGACAAGTACAGATGGGCTCAGGCTATGCCTACCTCCTCTTGCCCTCCCCGTTCTTTAAAACACATTGAATAAAAAGAAGGCAGTTTTCCCCGAGGGGATGGAGCGGAGTATTTCTTCACTGGCCATAAAACCACCTTTAAAAAAAAAATATATAAAATTTAAAGGGGTTTTCTTGTTGTTGTTTTTAACTCTTGGCAATGTCAGTCCAGCCACCCAGAGAGCTGCAAAGCCCCTAATGCTGTGCAAACCCTATATTATGAGGACAGCAAGAATGACCTTCCTTTAGTTGCAGGCAGATACCTTTTTGCTTTGCTCTCGCAGCCCCACGTCCTTTTTGTGGGGGAGCACCTTTCTCTCCATCACTGGGAACGATAAACCATTGGCACGACGCAGAGGGGTCGTACGGACACTAGCTAAAAGATACCCACCGAAAACCTGGGTGCAGCTGAGCCAAAGCTGACCAGAAGAAGGAGCAGCAGCAACAAGGGCATCATCACGCTCATTTCTTACCACCTGCAAAGAAGCATTGACAGGCTGCACTGGAGGTTTCTTTAGTTCCTCTTACAACTTAATTCCCCCTCACAAACATATTAAATTCCCCAGAAAATGCTGCAGAATTTGCTAAGGAGGTTGCTTGAAACTACAGACAGGACAAAATCAGGGAAAAGATGCATGTTAGGGAGAAGCTGAAGCACCATGCAGTGTGCTGACAGGGGCCAAGGTCTGGGTCCAAGCTCCCGCTTCCCTGGATGAATAAACACCTGGTGTGACTCTCCAGCAGCCTCTGCCCCTTCTCCCCAGTGCCCACACAGATGGGAAGATACTCAGCATTAATGCCTCCTTGGAGGACTCCTTGCCAAACTGGTTGGCTAAAAACACACAGTCCTTATTCTGTCTAAATTCCCCAAAGTTAAGAGGAATCTTGCCTCCTGGTTGAGTGAGTGGAGGCATTGCCCCTCCTTGGTCCATGGAGCGGTCTGTCAGGATGGGATTACCTCGGAGCCCCAGAGCAGAAGTCACCCATGGGAGAGTTTTTGCTGGGATTTCAGTGGAAGAGATCTCCGCTGCTGCTGACCTGCCCCAGCACACAGACGGGGCTTTGGTTGGAGAGTCCCAGCTGCAAAAAATGCTAAGTGACTGCCACTGGGAACATGCAGCTGAAGACAAGTGAACAGTACAAATTGTTCACAGCGTGCTCACATGGTGCTTTAAAAAAAAAAAATCAGAAAGAATTAACAAAAACCCTGAAATATAGGCTAAAACCAACTCCCCCGCTTCACATCTGGAAGTGCTGCAGAAACTTGGCTTCCCAGCTCTGCACTCTCAGCGACGTGCTTTGTTTCAGCTAGGGCTCTATTAGCATCCCCGCGGCGGCTGGTGCTGGGGCTGCTTCCAGAGCCGGCAAAGCCGCTGGCGACAGGGGAGCCGTCTGCCAAGCCCAGAGCAAGCTGAGAGAAGCAGCACCCTGTGGAAGTCACCCATAAAAGATGCCGTGCGGCAAAGGATCAGGCCCCGTAGCACGTGGGTGGAGGCAAAAAGCTGACAGGAAGGATGGGTTCGAGCGGTGGCTCCTGAAAACCAGGCAGTGCAGACCAGAGGGAAAGAAAGCAACTTCATCCACACCTTTAGCCACACGTATTAAACCCACATACCTGTAACTCACCTTTCCCTCAGACCTCCTCCTGGTAAGATTATCTCCCTTAAAAGTCAACCGCAAAAGAAAGTGATCATAAACCTGGCTGCGTTTCTAGAGGCCGATGAGATTTTCCTCTCCAGATGGCCCACATCAAGGGCGCAGACGAAGATGGGCAGTTCCACAGAAAAGGCGCTTGCAGTTCCTCGCCTGTAAGAGTTACCCGAACCCCGTTTTGTCCGTTGTTACCCAATCCTCATCCTGCTGCTTCCCAGTCAGGATAAACGACAGCCAGGTTTCTATCAGCGGTGCTCTCCCAAGGAGAGGGGCTCGGCTGGTTGTGCACCATTACCCACCTTATTTGACTAGGAACTAAGACAGACTTCTTTAAGTGTTTATATGAATCACTCAGACTGATGCTCCCAGCGGGAGCTTTATCTCATGTTTAATGCAGCCAGGCTCATTTCAGTAAGTCTGTCCTGCAAGGTGGAAACAACACAGCTTTTCCGCTCGGCATTCCTTTTGCTGTTTAATCTGGTTTATACGTTAAAGCACAGCACAGCACAGCTGTAATGGCAAAGGAGCTGCAAATCTGAAGCAAGAAGCGACCACAGGGGTATTAAGCAAGATTCGCTATTCAGCTGAAATCTCAGGAGGTTTGCAGTTGTGTAACTCTCCTTTGAGCTGGATGATTAGATTTGCTAGTTAACACAAACAAGGACATTTGTGGAAGAGAGGAAAAAAACCCACCCAAACAAACAGATGGGTGCCTCCCTTTGCTTTATGGCCAAGGAATTACAGATTATTTTAAAGAAAACAGCAGGAATGTGCCATTTTACAGAGCTGTGCTCAGAGGAGGGACCAGGGGCAAAAAGACACGGCATACAAGCCCGTCATAAACTTCTGTATTACTCTCCAGGAAAGTAGGACTGTCCAGCTATTACCAACTACAGCGATGCTGTTTATTTCTGCTTTTAAAAACTGCATTCCTCTTCTCCTGCAAGAACCTCCGCTGACCCATTTCACTGCCAAAGCATTATGTAAATGGTGCTTTTCTTCTCACTTGTTCTCTACCCCCAGCTTTAAGCTGGTTTTGGAAGCTGTGAAATTAAATGAGTGGAAACGTCTCCTCTCCTCCTTAGTGGGTACTTGGCCCTGTCTTAGAATCATAGAATCGTCTAGGTTGGAAGGGACCTTAAAGATCACCTAGTCCAACCATCAACCTAAATCTGACCAAAAAAAAAAAAAAAAGGAAATAAGCAATAAAAATCACTAAACCATATTCCTAAGGACCACGTCAACTCATCTTTTGAACACCTCCAGGGATGGTGCCTCAACTACTTCCCTGGGCAGCCCATTCCAATGCTCAATAACCCTTTCCATGAAGACATTTTTCCTAATATCCAATCTAAACCTCCCCTGACGCAACTTGAGGCCATTTCCCTCTGTCCTATCTCCTGTGACTTGGGAGAAGAGACCGACCCCCACCTCTCTATACCCCCCTTCAGGTAGTTATAGGGTGCGATAAGGTCTCCCCTCAGCCTCCTCTTCTTCAGACTGAACAACCCCAGCTCCCTCAGCCTCTCCTCTTAAGACTTTCTCTCCAGACCCCTCACCAGCTTCGTTGCCCTTCTCTGGACCCGCTCCAGCACCTCAATGTCTTTTTTGTGGTAAGGGGCCCAAAACTGGACACAGTACTCGAGGTGAGGCCTCCCCAGTGCTGAGTACAGGGGGATGATCACCTCTCAGGTTCCTCTGCCCCTTCGGCCAGCGGCTGCAGCTGATGATGGGGTGTTGGGGTACCACACTCCCGAGCACAGGGAGGCTTCACTCCATCTCCTGGGGTGTTCATCCACAGCAGCCTCTTCCTTAACTGAAGCCAGCCAGCGAGCACTTGGGATAGTGCGCACCAATTTGTCTTGCCTTAATGGCCAACAACCTCCTTGACCCACAAGGACCTCCCAATCCTGGATGGCGGGCCTGGGTCTGCAGTGGCAGTGTTGGAGTCCCGGTGTGACTGGCAGGAAGCATCAGGCCGCATGTTTCCAATTCCTGCTGGTCCCAGGGCAGGAGGGGGTGGTGGAGCTGCAGTCCTGGTGGGACTCACGGGTGTATGTTATATGATTGGCACTTCGCAGGAGCAGGACTCAAAGTCCAACTCCCCTTCAGAGAGCCCCCCAACGCCTCTCAGAGCCAAGATACCTGGAGCACTCTCATGCTCTCCTGAGGACTCCACCAGTCTTAGCCTCACCAGGGTCTGCATGTGAAAAACCCAGTCATCCAGAATGTGTTTCTTGCGTACTTGCTTCACGATGAACTTGTTTTCCCGGGCTAGATGAAGCTTTAGGAATATCTGAAGCACAAGAGAGGGATTGCCATGAGGTTGAGGTGGGGTGGGCCCCTCACGTGAGGTGGGGCTAGCAGGATGGTGTGTTCATGTACTGCTCCACTGGCCTGGAGCTAAAATAAGTCATTGTAAAGAACGCGGACACCGTGTGATCAATGGTGTTGTTTCCTCACAGATGTTGAAGTCCCTAGGCAATGGGACTGTAAACGCCCTTTTTTTCTTTTTTTTTTTTTTTTTTCCTGGAATACACATGCTGCACACATCTTCTGCACTGCAAATTCCTGATTAGTTACTTGGAAGGAGATCAAATTCCCTCTTCTTAAGGTACTCAGTGATCTTGTCAGCAAATAATAACAGTTTCATTAACTAAAAACCTCCCCACCCTGCTCTCCTCCACCCTCCTTCCAGCAGAAGTACGTAGGTGCTGAACAACAGTCATGAAAACCTCTTATTCACACATGAAATGTACAGCCAGCATAGCAAGAATGCAAACTGGTGGATAAACATGAACGAAGAGAGTAGCTCTGGGGCAGCTCTTGATATTCCTGCAGCCACAGGGCACTGGGTTCCCCCAGAAAGAATGGCTTGGGATGAAGACATGAAAGTGAAACCCAATGGACCTTCACTCCCTCAGAGCCCAATGGAACATCACTGCAGCTGGAAGACAGTGGTGGCCTCTCAAAACTCTCCTAAGACCAGTTCCTTCTTGTTTGTTTGTTTGTTCTTAAAGAGGGAAGGGAAGAAATGAGGCGGATCGCTTCAGATTCCAGAGGAGGTAGAGAGACGTGAGGTTTTCACAGCAGGAATCTGACTGCCTAGGTGTGCCTCAGGAAAAATCAGAGTAGTCTACATCCAGTTCAAAGCGAAACAGTTCATTTGCACTGAATCCAGGTGCTTTATGCATTTGCCATTATATTTATGCTCCTCTATCATGTCCCACCTTCCATGAATACCCTGCTCAGTGGGAGAGATCGTGGACCAGGCTCCTTTGCAGGCGTTGCAGGCCCTCGATGTGTGAGCTAGCGTACATCTTCTGTAGGAATCTGAGCTGCCAGATTAATGTGTGAGATTTGAAACAAATATTTATTTTTTTTTTAAATCTAACAAGGAAGGGTTTCATCAAAAGTAAGATAAATTTAAAAGATCAGGATAAGACCAGACACCAGAGTTTCAATCTACGAAATAACCGAAACCAGCATTTGCGCATTAAAAGTCTGTGGTTTGTTAGCAAGGAGTAACCACAGAAATCTGTGTACAAAGAAGGAGTAATGGTGGCAGACCATGAAACATGCTAGATCTAACTGTTTTGATAACGTTCAAAGAGCAAAGACATAATTCAGTCAAACTAATGAGTCTGCGTGCAGCTTATGAGTATCTAATGGGTTGACACAACAAACGTAATTAGTTTATAAGTTCCCGAGGGCAAGCACAGGTCCGAGCGGATCTCACCTACATCAGGAATAGTGTACCAAAGGGAATTAGTCACAAGGCCAGAGGGAGTATGTGAATTATCTGCGTGATCTTCTACCTACCTGAGGTCAGAGAACTCCTCTGACCTAATCCACTCCCATTTGAACTAGAGCATCTCTTTGAGAAAAAGACATTTTGGTGTAAAAAATTCAGCGTTTGAAGAACCAGCCACAGACCTTAGCATGCTCTCCCACTACTTAACTACCCACATTGTTAATTATTATCGGGGTTTTTTTGTCCTGAGTCTGAATCTGCCAAGTCTCATCCTGCAGTTTTTTAATCTTGTGATGCCTTACTCTGCGAAGGAGAAGAGCCCTCTGCTGCCAAATGCCTTTTCCCCTGCTTAAGGCTAGTTCCAAGCTGTGCCTGCCCCTGTCTGGGACCCCAGACCCAGGGAGCTGCTTCAGCTGCAGGAGTAAGTGCTGGGGGAAAGCCACGGAGTGAGGGGTTGCATGCAGCTTGTCCTGGGCAAGGCTGGACACCACGGCACGAACACATCCCAAAGGAAGAGAACTAGTGGGTAGGGGACTTGGCTGCCATGGGGAGGGAGGAAGGGCAAGAGCGACTTCTGCTCCCGAGGTGATTTAATTCCTGGTTGTTTAATGCAGAGCACATACACAGAGGTGAGAAGAACTATGGGTGCTGTATGGTGGGTTATGGTGGAGGTGAGTCGAGGGGGCTGCAGGGACTGCAATACCTCTCTGCCCATTTTTGGGATCCTGATCCACCCTAGGCAGGGGCAAGCAGCAGAGTTACGTGGCCAGGACAGTCCAGTGCACACACAGGAGCAGAACTGCAGGTTCCCGGGGGGAATCTCTGCAGCCCAACAGAGCAGTACCCAATCAATTTAATTGCCTCTAAGCTTAGGCAGCTGCTGAACGAGTACCTTTCCAGGTTTAAATTTAAGTCTGATTACACCCCTTTGAGAGCACCTAGACCTTTTTCCAGATCCATCCCTGACTGATTGTGATTAATGCACTTCTTATCTTCTCTTTCACAAGACAGACAGCTTTGAGCTCCTCACCTAGGTGTGATGAAGTGCACTGCACAGCCTTTTACTCGCATTATGGCTCTTCCCTCTTCTTTCTGGAGTTGTGCTTACCAGGACTGCAGAGCAGAGAGCACAGAGAAACCAAGTAAAGATCTTAAGCAATGTTTCCAACCCAGCTCCTTTCCTTTTTGTGGATCTAAGGATCTTGCTGTTCCTTTTGTCACAAAGCCACAGGGCACAATCACCTGCAGCTGGCTACTCCCTACTGCTACCCCGGGGTTTTTCAGAGTTACCTGTTTTTATCATGAAGTCCTGATGCTCCAAGTGTCTGACCTCCCATGGTGTTATCTCCTGAAGTCAGGATGATTGTGATTTGCAAGACATAAGAAGCTAGTCCAGAAATGCTTGCAAGCTTTTTGACACGTACGCACAGACCCCATGCAAGTGGCAGATGCCTCATAGTGACAGTCAGTAGGACTGTAAGCAGACCAAGGACTTTTTGTAAAGATCTTGCATGGTCCTTCAGGTACCAAGGGCCGAAAAGCACCATCCTGAGGCTCTTTGTTCTGAGATTGACAGTGGATGTATGGAAATGCACATTGCTCACTCATCTGCACTTACCAGATGTTACAATTTACTCAGGGATAGGCAGCTTTCTTCTATTCAACTGCTTTTCCATGCTGTCTCAGCTGCAAACTTCAGCACTGGGTTTTTTATCTGGGGCATGGTTTAAAACAAAACAATAACACATTAAGCAGAGTAAAACAGCACCCAATCCCTGCAGAACCTCTGTGGAAAGGAATTGCTTAGGCATGGTTCTCCTTTTAGTTATTTTAAGATTAGTACGCTGGGTTTTCACCAACGTGAACCAGATTGAGTTTATATTCTTCTACCTTTTTAATCAAATGTGATTTTCTAGCCAGACAGTTGCTTACAGAAGCAACAAAATACTTGCATTTTATCAGTAAAACTTGTAATCTTGTTTTAGAAATATAAATTAGTTTGACAGGAATTATCTTCCCTAATCCCATGTTGATTGGCTATTATTTTTATTAAATATTTTATTAGTTGAAGCCTCCATCTACTCTGCTTTCATTTCATCTGGGAGCAAAGCCAAGTTGACAGATTTATCATGATCAGGTCGTCTGATCTACCTGCTTTTAACATTGGCAGAGAATTGATTTTTGCCCCACTTATCTCCATATAGCTGCTATCCCAAAACTTATTAAAATTAAAATTATTTTTCTTGGCCGTCTCTCTTAAGACTATCACATATAAATGAGCTATACCTACCAATTTTAAAAATCTGTCAAGCTAAGAGGTTCTGTTTACCACCCTCTCTGTTATTTTTGGAATGTAAAGTATGTCATCACCCCTCTGAGATATGCATACTTCATCCTGCTCTCTACCCAGTATGTAACTGGATTATTTACTGAACATTTCAATCTTTGCTGCATTTTGTTGACAATTATGCTATTTTACAGTGATGAATAATCGTCAAGGGATCAGAACTGGATTCTGAGGGGTTTTCAAATGTCAGTATCATGAGTTAACCAGAAAAATGTAATGAAAATGATTTACAAGTCTTGAATTTAAAAAGTAGAATATTTTCAATGCTTCCTTTTTATTTTTAGCTTTATAAACCTTGGTCCTTGTTCCTACACTTCTCTCCACCAGCTGAAAGCTGGAAATTTTATTTGATTAATAAAAAAGGGGTGTTTTTATTTTAGTCATCTGACTCCAGAAGTTAGGGTTTTAAGAAAATAGATCAACCACCAGGAAAACTCATGATGACGCATGAGAACTGGCAAAACTACAGCATCATCAATGCTCTAAGATTAGCAACATCGAAAGGAACGGTTACGGTGTTATCACTGGCAATGCAGCATCTACCTATTTGATGAAAAATGGTAAGAATTGTTTCTCCTTTTTAAATGCATCTGCAGCCTCTAGCAAGCTGGTTCATTCATGGCCCTGGCATTCAGTCTGAGTGCCAAGCTGGAAGCAGTCCAGCCTCCAGCCCCTCCGTTCACTGGTTGTTACAGGTTGCTTTGTGAAAAGTCTGCTTCAATACCCAAACTGCCTTCAAACCTCGGTGCTTTCAGAACGCAGTACAGGGGAAACTGGACTAGTATATTTCCACGCTCTTCTGCGATACGGTCCTCCCCATGAAGGGGCTCCACAGGCACAAGCTTCTGTGCAGAGTAACTCACAGGATGCCCACACGGTTCACAGGACCAAGCCTGTACTAAATAATCTGCACATGTAAACTTTTTTTTTTTTTCAGAATTAAGAGGCAATTAATCGAATTTTTCTTCTCATCATCCAGCTTAGTTTCCATCCATGTTTGGCTTTTACTCGAATGCATAATTATCTGAATATACCAAATATATTTACTCATTACTTGCTGCCACAGTCTGCACTAGCTACTTATCCATGTATTTACATATACGACAGACTTGAAAGGGGAAATTTCTACTTAGTCTGCTGCCCAGAAATAATCACGATTCTCAGCATTCATCTTTAGGATTTTATTTCTTTCGGGAAAAGACGCGTA
>JAHREE010000294.1:133782-165181 GCA_033628505.1 Tringa tobata
GCCCCTCCCGGAGGTGCCAGCGGGGGCTCTTATGTGTTTCATAGTGTGAAGGGGGTATGTGTTTATCTCATTGTGAGGTAAAGGTGCTGTTTTAATCTGTTTTAATGCTATTGTCACTGCGGGTCAGTAGGTGTAGTCAAAAAACCTTCATCACACCAGGTGCACTGGCTTTCACTACCGTTATGGACAAAGGTTGTGCTCTGCCAGCTGTGTGTGTGTAGAAATAATTGACAATGAAGCAGAAGCTTCTTGGTTGGTAACAAGAATGTAAAGCTGCTGTAGGATGGATGCTGGTATCCCCTGTTTCTCCTACTGATCTCTCTCTAACTAGATGTTTCTCTTCAGACCAGCAGAGCAAGAACTGGCAAGATGACAACTGTGAGGTATGAACAAGGGGCAGAGCTGACAGAAGGGTCTAGGTGAGTGGAATGAACCGCACCACCATATGGGCTTGAAGTATGCTGTATGTGGTCCCCTGTCTAGACTTCTAGTACTTTAAATCTAACAATGAGAATAATGGAGTGCTTGAAGCTTATATAGCATACAGTCTTTATGGGTCCTGTTCCCCCCCCAAAATGCTGTTGTCTGAGAGGAGTGATATCTTTGAGAGAAATATGCTGTTATGATTTATTTCTTGCAAGTAGTTAAGAACTAAATAAGAAGTACAAAGCACCTAGCTCTGGTGTAATAAACTCATGGCAGTAAAGCCTGCTGTCTTCTAGCATCCAGAAATGCTGTCAAGGTCTTTTGTAGAGCAAGATGCTCTTGTTCTCTTCTCTTTAGAAGCTTCAAGTCTGAAGTTCCCTTTAGCCATAAGCAGTCAGAAAAGCTTATGCTCTGTATGGAGAGTGTGTGTAGGAACTAGGCTCTTCTAGTATATTCTCATTTTCCTCTCTTCCACACCCAGACTAGATGTAGTAGCTTCTTGAGAGAGCTTGTTCCAGCTTGGGCAACAAGTAGATATGGAGTGCTCAGCAAAACAAACTCCCTCTGAGGAAAGCATTATCTAGAACTGAATTTTTGTGTGAGAGCACAATGGAAACAGTGTACTAGGGCTTGGCTTCTGTTTTCTTTGTGTGTTAAAGATTGGCTTCCTAATGCAAAACACTAGCGTTGCTCTTTCTTATTTTGGCTTATTTTAATCACAGTAGATAAGAAAGTGGCTTTTGGTGCACTTCACGTGTCTACAAGTTTAAGCAAGTGACCTGCAGCAAAATTGCTGTAGCAGCAACAATCTGCTTTAATGAGTGAAGCATTTCAGCTGTACATTAAGTGGAGACTTGCAAGTGAAATCCTGTAAGAATAGCTGGGAAGCAAAGCTGAATGGCCAGGTATCACTAGAGCTTTGCTTCGTTTTTAGGAAAAAAGTGAGGATACTGATGTCTAGAGATACTGGAGCTGGAAAACTACCTTTAAATACCAAAATTGTTGGGGGGAGGGGAAATAATTCTTCTCTTCAGCCTCATACTGAGTGCAGGTGGTAAGCCATCAGTACTGGTTGCTGACACTGTAGGAAGTGCATCATTAAACTTCTTCCTTAAAAGGGAGTTTGTCCACACTGCAGAAGCAGCCTGTTGTGGGGCATGAAGAGTACTTGGGTCCTCTAAGTTGTTACAGTCAGGCTTCAAACATGCTAGATTGCTTCAGAACAGCATGGAAACATCAATATTGAATATGTGTTTAGTTGCTCCTGCCCAAGAAGCAATGATGCCAGGGACAGAGCCACAGCAAACACTGTGGGTGTGCTATTATGCAGCATGGTATTTCTGTGGAGGAGGCTGAATTAGAAACTCCTGGATTGGGATGTTACACTTTATTTTCTCTGAAGTCAGTCATGGCCTTCAAAGCTTCTCAGGTGGCTGAACAAAACGTGATCTAAAGAGACCCTTTTAAGGAAGCTATGGCAAGCAGCCACTACCCTGAAAAAATGCTGTTCTAGCACTAGCTCAGCTGCTGTTGCTGCTCTGGTCTTCCAGTTTCCGGTCTGGTATCCTGCTCTGCACAAAAACGTCTCTGTGCTATGGCTTTCCCTGGTCTCTGAACAAGTAGTTTACTGTAATAACATTAATGTCTTTTGGACTCTGAAGCAATTTTGCATATGTATATTTCCAGCACTTCCAGAGTCTGGACTGTTAAGTCCTCAAGTGGACTCCTGGATGCCCTACTTCAAAGCCCTTTATCCTATTGCTGAACACATCTGTTCCATTCCTCCCCCCAAAAGAGAAAGTTTTGAAAGATGGACTGCTAACAGAAACTTGGTCAGTACAAGGCAAGAGGTTCTGCCGTGCCAACATATGGAAAGTCTTTCCTCCCCTGGTATTAGGCCTAATGGGTCTGTGCTGTGTTCCAGGCTGCTTCTCACTGCTCAGCTGACAGTTAATATTCTTTTCTCTGGAACAATGAAGGGGAACAATGTATAAAGTTGACATCTGTATCAGTGTTTGACTTCTGTTATTCCTTTTCCAGCTCTCCAACAGCAGAAGAGCCCACAGTAAAGATTGATGATGGTCGTGATGAGGATAATGAACCAGACAGCTGTTCCAGGTAAGTTAGGGATATACTAGATACCTTGCTTGTACCCAAAAGTAGAAACCTATTAGGCAAAATAAGAAGGCAAATGGCTTGCTGAACTAGAGATAAACCCAGTAAATCACTTGTATTGACATTTATTCTAGTATATCATAAAGTCAAGTAAGTTCAGGAAGCTTCTTTATGACTCTATAGATGAAAGCCCAACCCAAGAACTGGCTACAAGTCCCTTGTATTATGGAGAATGTATAACCCAAACTGCATTGATTAAATTTATTGAGGTGTTAAGGATGTGCACCTGGTGGAATGCAATGCTCAAGTTACCTTAGAGGAAACAAGTAGCTCAGACAGGATCACTGAGGTGTGATAAGCATTGTTGAGCTGACAGACTTCTTGTAACAGTGGTATCTCTAGTGGTGGTGAGGAGGGGAAGTCTAGTAACTGTATATAACAGGAAAGATAGGGTAGAAATATGAACAATACAAAAGGAATCTACCAGTGCTTTTTTGTCAGTATGTCAGAACCTTTGGTAGGTCCTACTGTTAGTGATATGTATGGAGAAAGTGCTTCTTTTAAGTGTCTAAGAAAAGACTGAGGGCTTACAGTAGTTAAGTAATTCCAAGATTGAAAAAAAGATTGCCAGTCTGTTAAGTAAACTGTCAGAACTTGGGGCTTGCAGATAATTGCTTCTACCTTAGTTCTTGGTGTAACTGAAAGCTACTTTCAGCTAGTGAGAGAGTTACACAAAGGCCTAGCTTTAAACCAGAAGGCTTAAAGCATACCAAAGAGGCAACAAATTTTCTGTAACTGAAGACATGAGGTGGAACCCTGCTAGGGCTGGAGATAACGCTCACAATTGCAAGAACTTAGCTTCAGTAACCCATTTTCTTCCAAGGCACTTGAGTCTTTAGTCTGAAAGCCAAACCAACATTTCTTTTAAAGGTAGAAGAGGGATTTTTCTTTCTCTGTTCCAGGAGCACAGAAGCAGTAGTGGAGTTGTTAACAAGTGCAGCTTTTTCCAGGCTTGGAAAAATATTTCTCTGATATAATAAATGAATATCTTGAACAAGATGCCTTAGCAGATGTTTATCCTCTTTAATGTTCCTCTTGACCAATAGCTGTTGGATAAGCTTGCTTCTTGAAGCTTATAACTGGGCATTAAGCCAGACTTCTAGTGGTCACTGGAATTGTGACGCTGAATAGTGTTATGCGTAAGTACATACTGCTGTACTTCTAGGGTCTAACTGGTGAATACTACTTTTAACAGGTGGTCAAGGTATTGCTTTCAATTACTGTCTTAACCTATATATTTAATGAATGCAGCTGAATAATCTCCTCTTAAAGAAGTCACTGCTATACAGAATTCTAAAAATAAAAGAATGTTATAGTGCTCTTGTGGCTAATATCAGTAGCAAAATGTCACTTGTCTTGATGCCAGTTCTGTTCTCTTGCAGTGCAATTAGGAGAAGAATTTCCCCATTTGTGATGTCATTTGGATTCAGGTAAAAGATCGTGCTTGTAATGATATTGGCAAGGTAGAAATAGTCCTTATTTCTGGTGTGAGAACTTGAAGAGTTCCTTGAACAACAGTGACTCCAGGCTGCTCTGTCTGGAAAGTACTGAATCCCCTATCACCCCCTGAAAGGGTGACTTGAGAAGTACTTTGGGAAAGAAGTCTTAAACAGATATGACTGCACTCTCCTAAGAGCTGGAAGTCAGAACTGTAAATGCTGTTGCCTGGGAAAACTCTTTAATGCCTTACTTCAGGCTGTGGCAGCCTCTGAACAACCATTTAGACACCTGTATGCAGTCTGGGTGCTGAAACAAGGTAAGCCATTAAAGACAGTTATTTTTAAGGGACCACACCAAGTCATGAGTGGGAGGGAAGATGTGTAAGCCAAAAGACAGCACTAATAGTTGTGTGTCTTAAAGCATTCAGGTTTGCACCACTTCTAGGTAGCTGTGGAATTATGGGTTAACTACAGCTGAGTCTGAGGTAAATATACAGTTCCACATGGTGGATGTATTCTGTGTAGATCACTTTAAAATGCAATTTGAATCCTTCAGCTGCTTATACAAGCAAGCTTCAATCTGTATGTAAGAATACACTCTCACTGAAACAGCTTGAAGTCATATCTGGACTCGTGTTCTTCAGTTAAATGTCACCAATTCATTCCTACCTCTCAAGTTGTATT
The DNA here is from genome assembly GCA_033628505.1 of Tringa tobata. NCBI lineage: Eukaryota > Metazoa > Chordata > Aves > Charadriiformes > Scolopacidae > Tringa > Tringa tobata. The sequence goes on from JAHREE010000294.1 coordinate 138,507, forward strand.
TTTCTTTTTTGCAGAGTATTTGGAGTCGTACTTATCATTGTGGACATTATAGTCGTGATTGTGGATTTGGCTATTGGTGAGAAGAAGGGTGTTAGAGAGATTCTTGAAGGTGTTTCCCTGGCAATAGCACTCTTCTTTCTCTTGGATGTTCTCCTGAGGGTGTTTGTTGAAGGGTAAGACATGGGCAAAAGTTAAGTCAGTGTGGCAAGCCCTTAGGCTAGTAAGGAAGCAGTAGTTCAAGCTTGGACTATGAACATGTCCTGTAGGCTAATTTTCTGGTCATAGAAAATGACCACATCTCTTCTTGGTGGTGTATATTGTCTGTTACCCTTCTATAGAACAATTTGTGAAGTGCTTTTGATGTAAGTGAGCACTTAAAAACTGCATCAGCTTTGCTGTGACTTATGTGTGTAGACTAGGTGTAGGATTATTTTCTAAGTGAGCCTTCAGTGCTTAGTCTTAAGAACTACTGCAGGAGAGCTTGTCTCTAGCAATAGTTCTGTAAAGGTGGTCCTTTTCCTGAAGGTGTCTCAGTCTTTGCTATCCATATGGGCACCTGTCTAAAACTTTCCTTTGTTTCAGGTTCAGGAACTATTTCCGGTCTAAACTGAATATTTTGGATGCATTCATAGTGGTGGGCACTCTGCTAATTAACATGACTTACTCCTTCTCAGACCTTGCTGCAGCAGATCAGATACCGAGGTAAGAATGGTATGGCAGCTCTTAAGTGTGAGCTCTCTCTTCTTGATAGTCTTCTAAGAACCTTCTTGGGCACCTCTAAGCTAGGGGTGTGTGTAGGAGATCACAAATATGGCTGTGATAGCATTTCATGGTACAGAGTAATGAAGGGTAGAGATACCTAACTTCAGTCTACAGTTATGCTGCAGGTTGTCCCTGTCTCAAAGGCAGAGATGATCTAAATATATCAGTTGGGGTAACTAAATGCAAATAGTGAGACCATCAAATGCTCTCACCCAGGGATTTTTTTTTGGGGGGGGGGGGGTGGGGTGGGGCGGTAAGGTGTGCAGCAACCCTGATAAAGAGGAGAGTCTGAAGAAAGCCAGAAAGAAGAGTATAATAGCAAATGGAACATGGTAACATATATTGGATTTTTCAGGTGTGCCCTGGTGAGGAGAAACATGCTGTGCATATAAGTTAATTCAAGTTGTATTTAAATCTGTTTTCTATAGATTGTTCAGATGATAACCTGTGAGAGGAACCCATTCTTGATGGGGAGAGAGAACTGCAACTCTAAGATTAGTTAATCTGCGCTAGGTTTGAATTAGTGAAACTTGCTTGCATCAGTGAGGGAATGAAGTTGAGGGTGGTTGGGTTGGTTGGTTTGTTTTTTGTTTTTTGTTTTTTTAAAACAATCACCACCACCCCACCCCCCCAATTCAACTTGCTACTGGATGCAAGGGGGGGCAACATTCTTCTAGAAGAAACCATCTCAAAGTTTAGTTATTGAGGAACCCAGAATAGTTGGACAAACATCTGGAAGTATTAGTCTTCTCTTCAAATGCCAGCTAAAGTCAGGTTTCAAAGAGTAGAACTGTCAAAGGAGTAGCATTTGCAGCCTCAGAATGGTAAAAGGCTGTTTCCTTCTAGGTCGTCTTAAAAATTAATCTGAATTTAGTGATTACTTTGTGCTTCTCTGGGCACATTTTTCTATGTGGCTAAATCCCACACGTTGGGATGGTTTTCCCACCTAACAGTGCCCACACAATCCAACTAATTCCCAATAGCCTACCTGGTGTTTATTAGTCTTATTTCCTTAAGAAGCAACCAGTAGTCTTAAAGCACCTGATATATCTCAGGGTAGTTAAATCTGAGCAGCTTTTATGTGGATGAGAGCATATATGTGACAAGTGAGATTTCAGTGGCAGTCCATAGAGGTAACATGCCCTGATGGAGGGGTAAGGTCTCTGTTTCTAATCTAATCTAGCTGGGTGTGCAGTGGGATGAGTTACCTGTTTCATTGAGGCCTGACATGTTAAAGGACATTGAGGAATGAGAGTAGTGTATCAGTTTGGGATCTAATGTTTAATGGGATAACTTCCTGAAGGGCAGAATGCAAACTGCTTTTTTTCCTGAACAGCTGCTGCTCACAGTTGTGGTTCAGGCTGGGGAGAGTGGCCACGGACTCTTCACTCCAGTGTTGGTTTATCTCCTTGGCTTCTAGCTCCAAGGGAACTCTGGTTTTAAAACAGCAGGGTGATCTGAGACTGGGAAGGAGCTGGGGGGAAAAAACTGAAGTATTCCTCCAGTTGTCCAGGACAACCTTGTTTGGTTGACTTTCAGCTCCATATCAGTGGAAAGCAGACTGTCATCAACTGGAAGGTGATGGGGTAATGTTTCTAGAATACTGTAGGTATTCACCAGGATTCCTACCTAAGTGTATGAGGACCTGAAATACGTGCATATGCTCCTTAAAAGTATATGCTCACATACCTCCTTAAGGAATAAGTGTTAGTTTGCCCTAATCCCTAAGGGTATGTGAAAGCAGCTGCCCCTGTTCAGTTGTTTCCATAGAACCACTCGCATAAGCATCTTGTCTGCTTCAAAGTTCAACAGCAGTTCAAAGTTCCTCAAACCAAATCATCAGTTCAAGCTGCTGAATGATTAAACACAGGGTTTATGCTGATTTTTTTTTCCTCAGGTTTCTTAATCAAGGTATGATGTATAACTTTTTCAGCTATTTTTCAGGTGGCTACTTAAATGTAAACTTGAGAACAAAGGAAAAATAATTTGGAAAAATAACATGAGTAGTGTTCTTTGCTGGAAAGAGGTGCCTGGGAAAGTCTGTTTGAGCAACTAGGGGGTTTCCTAGTTCTGTTAGCTGTTCAGAATGTGTACTCCCCAAAAAAACTCAATAAAACAAGGCTATTTCTCAAGCATAGTATTCTTTCTCCAAAATCAGCCTGATAAGTCATAGTTCAGTATATGAAAAAAAGCTTTAAACTGTCTCTGAAACACCTTTTTAAATAGTTCTAAACTTGGCAGCTAAGTTTAGTTGTGTTAATTTTCTTTCATGGTGAATCTGACTCTCCTCTAGAATGGTTACTTTCCTCCGAGTTCTGAGAATTGTCATCTTAATAAGAATATTTCGCCTGGCTTCACAAAAGAAGCAACTTGAAGTGGTGACCAGAAGAATGGTAAGTTGGCCTCTTAATGTACGTAGGCTACTGTTAAAATTTCCAACTCTATCTCTTTCTCCAGGCAGCATCAGTGGTGAGCAGCAAGGCTGCCCACACAGCCTATTGGTCTCCAACTTTATAATATGGCTGAGGTAGCAGGTCTGTTCAGTGTCCCCAGCATGTACCAGAGCTTTGCCCCCAATTTGTAGTGTAGCTAATAATTCTTAACTTCGTTTAAGTGAGCAGTGCCTTGATCTGGAAGGCCACCACAGCAAAGTGATTGCAACACCATCGTGTGGCTCAACTGGTAACTTCTAGTTTGTGTGGTACACAGGCTGTTTTTCCTCATATGGGGGAGGATGGGAATTTTAATGCTTCTATTGTTTATTCCAGGAAAAACCAAAACAATCTAGCTGGTGAAGCCCTATCTGTTGTAGATGCCCCTTATTTTCATCAAGGGCATTACTGTGGTACTTTAAGCTTCAAGTACGTCTCTTTGCTCAGAAATAAGCAGTCTTGGTTATGCTGCCCTTAACTTCTTCCTTCCTTCAGCCCCCAAATGTTCAAATAACAGTGACAGATTCATGCTGCAGTCCGCAAAGAATCTGCAGTGGTGTTTCCACTAGAATAAACTGATACTTCAGGGTAAAAATTCTTTATGGATCTTCTACCTAAACAGTAACACAATAAATATTATTCTTGGCAAATTCTGTCAACCTTGCTACAGCAAAGTCAGGCTCTGCTACTCATGACTTAATTTCAGACTCTAGATAGCTGCTTTTCCTAGAAACAGGCAACACTTGTTGATCTTTGGCATTCCTTTGGAAGACTATCTATTATTTTTTTTGGCAGGTCTCTGAAAACAAAAGGCGTTATATGAAAGATGGCTTTGATCTGGATCTCACTTACATTACTGGTTTGTAGAAGCAAATGACACTTTGCAGCATGTTACATCCTGCTAACAGTCTGTTAATAAGTGCTTGACATGAAATACAGACAATGTTTCAGACTAATGAAACTTAAGTATGAAGCCAAACCAGGCCTACACCTTTTCTGTGGGATTTTGAAATAAGGATTCCTGACTCTGACACTGTTCTCAAGGATTACACTTCTGGGAGAGAGGTTGTATATGCTGTATGGAATGATACAAATTCTCCTGAGGCCTAGGGTACTAGAGCTGAGAAACTGTTGACTAACTCATAGTATTTCTGGCCTGTGATTCTATGGAGACTGACACTTAATGCTTCCTGAAGCATCAGCTACCATTATTCTCCTGTTCTACCTATACTAAATACAGAAGAAAACCTCTCTAAAATGAGTAGGTGTTTCTTATAATTAGGGTAGAAATAAGCAGTTTCATAATGATGCTGGTTTCAATTGTGTAGTTCCTACATGTGGAGAGGGTTCCCCCAATCCTTCTGATTGCTGTCTCTTCCACAGATCGCATTATTGCAATGTCGTTTCCATCTTCTGGGAAGCAGTCTTTCTATAGGAACCCTATAGAGGTAAAAATCTCTGCTTTACCTAGTTCAGTAATTCGGAATGCTGTTTCACTTCTAGGTTCCCACTAACTTACATATGGACTGGATTGTCAAGTCAGTCCTAGTCCTGCTGTCTTAAAAGATCTGCATTAACACCCTTTAGAGCTATGCTGCCTGATAAGGTGGAAACATAAATACAGCAGGGAAGACAGTTGCAGTAGTACTTTTATTCCAGACAAGAGCCTGAGCTATTTTACTGGAAAGGCCTGCTCTCCAAGGGCTGTTTATGAATGAGGTTGCTGGACCCCACTTCGGGGGTGGCAGTGGAAATAAGGAGTAGAGTACTAAGTACTTTGAACTTTTATCTTCTTGTTGCTGTAGGAAGTTGCAAGATTTTTGGACACCAAACATGCAGACCACTATAAAGTCTACAATCTCTGCAGTAAGTATGTTTAGCTGCTGACTGTATTGAAATACTGCTAAACAGAAAAACATATTTTCAAGGTATGATGCTGGCAGTACTTGATCTCCAAGAATTCAAAGTCTGTCAAAAGTACACCGTTGTTTCTGACTACCTTCTGTCCTGAATGTGGCCACTGACTTTCAGTATGTAATAATTGTATTGAAGCTTGCAAAGGAGATACAGAATGGTTCACAGTTTAGAATTTGTTGCTCATGCTGAACAACTGCTTCAATGTCCTAAAACTCCTACTAAAGAAGTAGAACTCTAAACCTGGGCTAAAACTTGTGGTGATGTTGGAGGATTTTTCTAATGAAGGCTCAGAAGAATGAGGTGATTGAATAGTTAAAAGATCATCTGTTTAGAGGTGGCTAAAACAATGAAAAGTACTTCAGGAACAACTATTCTGTGGCTTGTGCTCTCACAGTAGAGCATCAGGCTGGAAGCAGACAGGGTGTGATACAGAAGCATTAGTACTGAAGTTGTGACAAAGTAAAACTGTCTTCTGGCTAACAGGGGTAGATGAGGGGTCACAGACCAGGAGTGTGGTGTTAGCAGCTCCTTAACACTTTGTAGGTGGTGTTGCTGTCATTGACCCTGAGAGTACATCAGAATATTAACTTTCAGATCCCTAAATAACCCCTATGGAAAGGAATGGCCCTCTGGGCCTGGAGATGAATTTTCACTTAAAAGTGAGAGGTGTGAAAGTAGAAGCTAAGAATCATGGTCTTAGCCAAATTACTTATAGTTTTTCCCCTTTGATCTGTCTATTTTTACTACTGTACTTCAAGTAATATAAGCTCAGACCAGCAGTTGTGTGTCAGAGCAACTTTCTTTGTGGCAAATCTGTTGCCTTTCCTGGTATAACTCAAGATCTTTCTTTGTAGGTGAAAAAGGCTATGACCCCAAGTACTTCCACTACAGAGTGGAAAGGATCTTTATTGATGACCACAATGTCCCAGCGCTACAGTGAGTCTTGTCAAGAAATACATAGGTTATGACAGATCTTTGATCCGCATTTGCTTTGATCCACTAATTTTCCTCTTATGCAGAGACATGCTGAAATTCACCGCCAGTGTCCGTGAATGGATGAGTCAAGATGAAAAGAACATCATAGCCATTCATTGTAAAGGAGGCAAAGGTATGACTTCTGTAGCATATGCAGATTACACATGAAATTACATATTATTCTTATCATGGCTTCTTTGATGTAAGTATGGCCTTAAGCCATAGCATGGGATGGGTTTAGAGTGTAACTTGACAAATTCAGCAGATGCTGTGATGACTAGCAACAGTAGAGCACTGTGTGTTTAGTATTACACAGCCTCATTTCTAGGTGCCTAAATTGGCTCTTAAAGCTGGTATCTGATACCTTAAGATGGTCTTCACTGACTTCTTGGAGTCCTGACTGCTGGGAGAGCAGTCTCCCAGGGATGGGGAGCTGCTGAAACTGTAATTATCAAAAGTGTTGTGCTGCTGCTTTGGTTCCCTGGCAGTCAGTCACCCACACTGAATATCCTGCACTGTAATATACCTCAAGCTTTTTAATTTCTTGAGGTGGGGGTGGAATGTTGTAGGTACTGGATTTTAAATCAAGATACACAAGGTATTATGCAATAGAGTGTAATGTATTTTTATAGGAACAGGCTACTTAAAGCTACTGCACATGAGCTGACCTATTGGGGCCATCAGCAACCTGTAGTAGCACAGGAGCTGTTGAAGTGCATAGATAGCTGTACAAATAAGCCAAACTTCCCTGCAAACGTCTGCCACATCTTTAGCTGCCTGATGTTGCTACTGCAAATACTTGACTTAAACCAGGTGGTTACTTAACATAAAGAAGGCTCTTTCCCCCCTCTTGGAACCACAGCTTAAAAGGTTTTGCAAGACTGAACACTGAAACTACCTGCAGGCCAAAACCAGCTTGAAGAACAAGTGTAGGGAGGGGTGACTTGACCTCTGAGATCTTAAGTTCAAAGCTGAGACTATATTGGAGTCTTAGTGCTAGCAGTCTTGATGCCTTTTTAGTAGTGCTGGTGGGGGGAAGTTGGAGCAGAGCAGCAGCTCTTGAGGCTTAGAGTACTGGCAAGTGCCAGTCTTTAACCTAATCTAGTAGAGTGTGCTTAACTCTGTTAAATGCAGCGTGCAGATACTGGCCAGCTTCCGAAGTATATGTAGGATACTACAGAGAAATGGGAATGCTTTCAAGGAACAAGTTCACAAACTGCAGTACCTTGTCTTTTAACTTATTCTTCACAGAAATACAGGCACTTGAGTACTTTAGGGTCTCTTGTCCTGTTATGTCTTCTATATTAGAAGTTAGAACTTCACAAAAATAATCCCAAATACCTTCGAACTACTGTAGTTCAACTTGTCTCTTACTTCTAATACAGGCAGGACTGGAACAATGGTCTGTACCTGGCTCATAGACAGTGACCAGTTTGAAAGTGCAAAGGTAAAAAACTGGTGTTTCTTTTTTTGATTCTTCTAGTATTCAAAATGCCCCTTTAGAACCTACTACTGGGTGTGAAATGCACTAATACTCTCTATACTGGAAAAAGGATACTGTGAACAATCTGTTCTACAAAACAGTTCTTGCAAATCTTGCTGCTATGTAAATTCCTTTCTGATGAAGAACTGGGAAAATAGAATTTAACAGGATACCAACTTTGAAGAGCTCTCTTTTTTTTTTTTTTTTGGAGGCATAATAGACCTAGGATCTTGAGCAACAACTTTCTTAAACTGCAGATAGCTTCTGAGTATGCTCCACTAAGGATAGTGTCACTGTTTTGAAGTGTAATGTGAGGCATCAAGAATTGTCCTGTCTTGACTGCCAGCATTACAGCAAGAAGCCTTTCTGGGGAAAGGGAGAAAGATCAGCAAGTCCTAGCCAGGACAGATGCATGTGCTGCTTTAGTATCCCAGGTCTGGTGTATCAATCTGGAGACCTGGGTTGCAGAAGGCCCAAGTCACTCAAGGTAGTCTGGCCAGAGTGTGTGACCATCTAATCACTTGCTTTTCTGAGTTTGGCTTCTGAAGGTCCAAACTAATGTTCAACTTGGTCTGCCACACACCACATGAGACATAAATGGTTCTAAAACAACTGCTTAGAACATTGCTCTCCTCATTCAATGAGCTTTATTAGCACTCCTTGAGGATGACAGGCTTAATGTATCTGACTTCCTAATTAATACTTTCTTATTCTAGTTAAAAGCCTCCTTTAGAAGGTACCAAAACAACTATTGCATATTCTTACTTGTATTCCCTTATTGGAATTAACTAATATAATTCTAGTTTACTATTTGCTTCTTGAGAAGGGGAATGGTGGTGGAATGAATATCTTAGCCCTTGAAATTATCTTCCTATTGTAGGAAAGTTTGGACTACTTTGGGGAGAGAAGAACTGATAGAAGCACAAGTACCAAGTTTCAAGGAGTTGAAACTCCATCCCAGGTAAGCTTGAGTGGGTTCAGTAACAGTAGCCAAACCAACACTAGCCTTGTGAGTGCTTATGCTCCCCCACTTCTTCTGCCTTGTTTTAGAGATGTAGGTTCCTATTAATGCTTAACTCCTGAATTTTCTGTACTCTTTCTTGGAGGGCTGGAAGACTAGCAACTGGTAGGGTTGCGCTGCATCTTCTCCCAACTCTCCTCTGTCCAGGCACACTTCTTATGCCTTTCTCTTTGTAGTGTCATCAAATCTGAGTTATGGTATCTAAGATAACAGAATTGCTGAGATCAGGAGAGCTTTCAGTCCAACCCCACTGTTCAAGCAGGGTGAGCTAGAGCTTGTTACCTAGGGCCATATCCCAGTTAGGTTTGGAATATCTCCATAGCCTCTCTGGGCAACCTGTTGCAGTGTTTGCCCCCTCTCAGAGGAGCATGACCCTATAAGACAACTGAGCTGTTTATCGAGGACGTACTGAAGCCTGCAGCAGTGCCTGGGGAGGGCTATGGCACTGATGTGGCTGGGTGGAGGAATGCATCCTCTAGAGACTGCGTTCACAAGGGAATACTAAACAAGTCACTACCTCAGACCACAGCTTGGAGCTTTGCTCATTTTAATTCACAATGTACTGAAGGATTCATAGGTGTGAAGTGAAGCTGGTGACAGAGGTGCTTTAGTTGCTGGCATAAAATAAAATAGAAGTAGAGCTGTCCTTCAGAACGTGCTTCTGTAACATGACAGTGTCTTGTACGTTTAAACATGCCCTTTTAAAAGCTCCTCGTTTCTTGCTGAACTCAAAAGTACAGAATTCCTCTTAGAAATTAAAAGTTTAAATACTGCTTAAAAATGTAGATGTTGAATTTGTCTAAGATTGTTTGAACTGGGGAGGGGAAGGAGAACGAATGGCAACTTTCTTCTTAGCTTTGGACTTAGAGCTAAGAACTTGACATAGAAGATCTATTTAATCCTACTTCTGACTAATTAGTCTGTGTGGGGTACAGAAACTGCATAATGTGTCTGGGTTTTTTGCATTACAGAGTAGGTATGTTGGGTATTATGAGATCCTGAAAAACAAGTATAACTTGAAACTCCCACCAGAGAGACAACTCAAAATAAAAAACCTCAAAATCCACTCTGTACATGGTAAGAACTCTTGAATTTGGACATTCCTCTATCTGGTAATGGTTTCCTAGTACAGGCAGCTGATCTCTGTCTCTCTTGACAAGCCCATGACAGGAATGTAGAGTTACTGGGATTTGAGAATTCAAATGGCACAGTTAAAATACAATGAAGAGCATTTTGGAGTGCAATTACCCCATGTGTTCTTTCCCTTTTGGGGTGTCTGGTCAAAAGGTGGCTCACATACAACCTATGCTGTTTTGGGAGGGGAATCACTTTTCAAGTGAGATTAACACCACATGTGGAGCTAGATCTGCTCTTTCTCAGCTTGATATACACACCTACACACATGTGCTGGTAATTTTGATAAAAGGCTGGAATTTCAGCACTACCTGTTGAAGAGGATTTTGAACTACTGTTCTTGTTTAGTCAGTGGGACTAGATGCTACATTAGCCTGTTCCTGCTCCACTGATAGGATTCATTGCTACTTCAAAATACAGCTTTCAACCACTGAATCTTGAGCTACCTTTAGGATTTGATTACTCTAAAGTCTCTAGCAAGGCATTCTGGAGAGAAGGTACTCTTTAATAGGACTGCACTTGTTTTTCATGACCACTTGTGTTTCCAGCTAATATATGTACTGTGGTATAATGCAGCTTTTTCTTCCTAGGAGTTGGGAAAGGCAATGGAACTGATATGAAGGTGCAGATAATAGTGAAGAAGCAAGTTGTTCTGGAATGTGTATGTGCCAATCAAGGAAACTGCAAGGTGAGAATACTGTGAAATTGTGTCAGTTGAGTCACAGAACCTGAAAGCTGTTACAGGTCCAAAGTGTCTTCCTATAGAAGATGAATACTGGGCATAAAACTATCTAAGTAAACAGATGCTATAAATTCTGAGAGAATGAAAAACAAACTTTTAACTAAATGCCAGGAAGAGTAAAATAGTGAAAGATTTTCCTAAAAGTCAACTGAACACAATAGCTCACTCTAACCAGTGTAGCTAAAATCGTTGGCTATTTTTCTAGTACTGCTATTGTATTTGTATACCATGAATGAGTAGCTGGGTACTGTCATGAATTGGTTCCTTGTCTCTCTGCAGTAACTTCTTATACTTTATTCTGTTATCAGCTCTTCTTTGATTCTGAAAGTAACTCTGTAGTCATTGGCTTGGAAGACAGCCCTGTTATAAGTGGTGATGTGAAAGTCCGATTTGAATCGCATTCTGTAAGTACAACAGCGTGAAGACCCTCGTTTGAGCACTGGGAGAGGCTACAGTGCAAACAGCAGCTGGGCTGTGTGGGGCAGAAACTGGTGAACTCCTCTGTGGGGTGGCCCTGCTCCACCTCTGTGCAGTGAGTGATGCAGCAAATGTTGTACCAGCTTGTACAGGTTGGGGAGGTACCTGGCTGGTCATACAGTACCACCAAGACATCTTAATTGAGTACTTGCTGCTTCTAACGTGGGTTTCTTACTTCGTTGTATTAAATTTGAGAGACCTAGGTGTGAAATAACTTCAGTGAAAATAGTGATCTGGGTGTGATAGTGGGCTCTTCAAATGCACCAACTCTGGCACTGTAGCTTTGTAAACCATACTACTGCGTACAGGTGGCTAGTCTTGCTCTGCAAAAAATGAGTCCTATTGTCTAATGGAGCTCTTAAATAAGGTCTCTTGTGTTTAGGATCTCCCAAAAGGCTATGATGACTGCCCATTCTTCTTCTGGTTCAACACTTCCTTTATTGAAAATAACAGGTAAGTGATCATAGTGGCTGCCTTCAGATCTAAGCTTCTGGTGTCTGAACAGAGTTGAAACTTTGTAAGTGTGGTACTGAAAGGTGAGAAAACTGGCTGATCAAGCCTGTCTTGCCTTCTCTGTGGGTACTGGTCTCTGACTCTCAATTGAAACTTGAGAGCAGGCAGTAAGCACTCACTATGCCAAGTGTTTTAAACATGTCAGCTCTTTATCTTAATAAACTTAATCCTTTGGACTTTTTCCTCTATTGTAAATGAACTTTAATTCAAAAAGGTAATGCTAACTAGTCAAACCAAAGGCAACTCTGCCATCATAGAATAGTTTGGAAGGGACCCTAAAGATCATCAACCCCCCCCTACCATGGGCAGGGACACCTCCCACTAGACCAGGTTGCTCAAAGCCCTGTCCAGCCTGGCTCTGTACATTTCCAGGGAACAGGCATCCACAACTTCTCTCGGCAACCTGTTCTGGTGCATGGCTGCCTGAGAGGCTGGAACTAATTCAGCAGCTTAGCAAGCAAACATTAGGACTAGAGTTAGAGGTACTGATGCTTGGGATTCCAAAGAAAGGCTCTTCTACTGCTTCTCTTGCTTTTGTTAAAGTTAGAAATTACTGTGGGTTTTCTTGTTGCAGCTAAACTCCTGGGAGAGCTCCAGTGATGGAAAACTGGGCTTATTTGTCTTGCTAGGGGAGTGATGTAAAAACACAGACAGGAGATCCTTCTCTTCTCTCTACCAAGCTTGACAGATTTAGACAGAGGAACACTGAACTTGACACTTGATATAATTACTGTGTTCCCATGACTAGAATAGGAAGGAAATAATTTTTATTTAACTGATCCCATCAGAACATATGGAGAGGTAGCCATGAGTCTGTGTTCATAACTCTAAACTTAATATGCTGAGCCAGCATTGCACCTTGCAGCTGAGGTGCAGACATAGTTAGACCAGAGCAGTGCCAGGAGAAATGTATGGCTGCGGTCTGACAGGCTGTCTTGAAAGTTTCACCCAAGTGTTTTGTTTCCTCCGAGGCTAAGGAGGATGCCCAACCCTCTCTGCCCAGAGAAGTCTGGTAGATGTGAGGTGGACTAGGTCTGATCAGCAGTGAAAGAGCTGCTAAGGCAGTGCTTCTATCTCTGTATCTCTAATTCAGCCACAGTTGATGGGCAACTTGACATGAATTTGGTTAAAAACTAGATGTGAAGAACACACCTGATGAGCTTGACTGGGTACTGAATCAAATCTTTGCTGTTAGGGTGGTCAGATGTTAAATTCCTGGCACTTGCATCCCATCAGGAGGCCTTGAGCTGAACATAACACTAATTTTACTCTAACAATCTGGTGCTGTGGGGCTTTAGAGAGAAGAAAAAACTAAAACCCCAAAAATCTGTCAGGTTGACTGTATGTTTCTCAAACTGCTTCAGATCCAAAGCCCTGTAAAGGCATGGCTGATGTCTATCTGAATTCAAAATCTGGGGTTATATTTAATATTATGGTGCTGACCTTGAAGTTATCTTGGCTGGCTGAAAGGACAAAGATGTCTTAGGCTGTAAGATCTACTCCTGAATTTTTGTCTTTCAGACTCTACCTTCCCAGGAATGAGCTGGATAACCCTCACAAGTCTAAAACGTGGAAAGTCTATAGTGAGACATTTGCTGTGGAGGTGAACTTTATTGAACCATAAGGGAAAGCCGGAAGAAGGGAAACGCATAAAACTTATCTCTCTTCCTGGAGAAAGATGTCTTGCTGCTTCAGTATGAAGTGAAGCAGTCTCATTTTGGTGTACTTAATGTATTTCTGTGTAGATACAACTCCTCAAATAAACTTACATGAAGTTCTGTTGTGCAGAGCAATAATACTCTGAAGAGTTCCTTAGTGTGAGCTGACTGTCATGTCAAGTCAATGAGCTCTTGGATCCTTTGGAGCTTAGATGTCTCTACATACAGGTAATCCCTACTTTATTAACTTAAGACAATTGTCTGTCTTTAAGCAAAAGCATTAATCTGATGGTGGGTGGAGACCAGCAGCCTGCAGGAGACTGTTGGAAAAATCTGACATGCCTTCCCTCAGCATCAGGTCTTTCCAAAGTCATGGGGATTTGGAGGGAGAAAGATTCATCTATTTGTGCCAGACTACCACTTAAGTTTGAGCAACACCTGGCCTGGGAGCTGAATGTGGGGTTGGAAGCTGCACAGCTGCTTCTCTGCTGCTCTAACCCCCTCAAAGGGCGGACATGGCCACATTCCCTAACCCTTCCTTAGGTCTGGATGTCATCAGCTCAGGAGTGTGCCAACTGCCTGGTGTGAGTTAGCCAGGCTTGCCTTAATACCTGCATGTGGTGGGTTTGATCCTTTGGGCTAATACTGCAAATGCTCACTGACCCCTTGAGCTGCACTAAGACCTGGAATGCACAAACTTCCTGGATGCTTATTTTGCTTCCAGCTATTCTTGGCAGTGCAGCTCTTTGGTGGGGACTGCTCAGGTCTTCCTTGATGTGTAATGTGTTGAGGTTCATGTGTACACCTTGGTCCTGTTGCTTCCTTGATCTCTTCATTGTTAGGAACCAAGAGTGGAAGGGGAGTGACACAGCTTTCCAGAGCTAATACCTACTTAATGAAGTAAGCAAAGAGATCACATAGTTTCCCTGTGCTCGCTAGAGGGTAATGGTATACTGTGAAGCAGTGTGGACTCAACTTCTGTTATTGTTGTGCAATTACCTTTAATTACTGTAATTACCTGGTATTTAAGAGCTGGACTGTTGGAAGCTCCCACAGTGTTGGAAGCAGCTTCTATCAGCGCAGTGTGCACTTGCAGCCCAGAAGGCCAATCGCAGCCTGGGCTGCATCAAGAGTTGTGTTGCCAGCAGATCCAGAGAGGTGATTCTGCCATGTTACATTGCTCTGGTGAGACCTCACCTGTAATACTGTGTGCAGGTCTGGAGCCCTCAATATAGGAAGGACATGGATGTGATGGAGCGGGTTCAGAGGAGGGCTACAAAAATGATCAGGGGGTTGGAGCAACTCTGCTATGAGGACAGGCTCAGGGAGCTGGGGTTGTTCAGCCTGGAGGAGACTCCAGGGAGACCTAACAGCAGCTTTCCAGTACCTGAAGGGGGGCTACCTGAGGAAGGCTGGGAAGAGTATGTTTACAAAGACCTGCAGTGACAGAACAAGGGGTAATGGCTTTAAACTGGAGAAGAGCAGATTTAGATCAGACATTAGGAAAAAGCTCTTTACTATGGGGGTGGTGGAACACTGGAACAGGTTGCCCAGGGAGGTGGCTGAGGCCCCTTCCCTGGAGACATTCAAGGTCAGGCTCAACGAGGCCCTGGGCAACCTGGTCTAGTTGGGGGTGTCCCTGCTGACTGCAGGGGCGTTGGACTAGATGACCTTTGAAGGTCCCTTCTGGCCCAGATGATTCTATGATTCAAGTGTGGAGGCTGGAACTTCTCTTGAATGATCAGCAGTGTTCCAGGTAAAGGACAGTGAACCTGGATCACTGGGTCACTTAAAGACATGTAGTCCACACAACCTAGATCAGTTCTGTATGTCCCTACAGATAAGAGTTTTCATATAAGACTTGATCTTACCTCTACATTGTCTTCCTGGTTGGAATTCCCCATGTTCCAAGTTGTAGCTGTTGCAGCTTGTCCTGCCCTGGTATAACTCTGTGAAGAGCCTGGCTCTGTCCCCACCCATGAATGAGAGAACTGTAGACAGCAGCAAGATACCTCTTCAGCTTTCTGCTATGGGTGAACAAACTTGGATTTCTCTACCATCCATCCTCATTGCCCAGTATGTCACTGCTTTTCTTATACTGGGGAAAGTGAAACTGGATGTGGTATTCCATGTTTGATCTGACAGATGTCAGAGGTACGAGTAGAAGGTCAGAACTGTCCCATTTGCTGGCTCCAGAGCCTGCTGCTGCAGCCCAGGCTCTGCTGGAAGGGTGTGCTGGCTCATGGTCAACTTCTGCAGTGCTGTTCCCCAAACTAGCGTTGCTTCAGGGGCTGCAGGTGTTATTGAGCATGAACTGGCCCTCAGGGTTAAGGGGTGCTGATAAATTCAAAGCAACCCCTGCCATCTCTGGCTTGAGAAAAGGAAGGAATTGCCCGCTTATCCAGGAGTAAGACCACAGCTGCATCACTAGAGGGCGGGCAGACCAGGCCTCTGTGTGGACACTGAATGGAGGTGGAGCTGGACTAGGATGCCATTTTATTGCAGTTAGAAGCGGCTGATGACTTAAGTTCCTTTTGGCTTAGCTCAGGCAACTGGATATCGCTGTCCTAGGATGCCCTTTCCAATAGTTTGCAGGGCAGTTAAGGTGAGCCTTCTTCCTGCTTAAGGAGCAAGCTCATCTCCTTATGTTGCAGCAGCAAAGGCTGTGAGTCAGACTTTTCTAGTTGCAGCATGCAGTTAAGTGAAAACTCTTGTATGAGCAGGAACAAATAACAAAATAGCTGTATGAGGGAGATGGATTTCTCTTAAGAGCTCCAGGCACTGCTGCTCAGAAGACAGTAACAATAGTTCCTGAGCCCCCCGCAGCACGGATCTTGTCTGACTTCGGGTAGTGAACACTCCTCCCTTATATACCTGGAATTCAGGTGACCTGTGCTGGACTCCTGGTATTCTTCTGGCAGGAAACTTAACCTTATAGGATATATCATGGTAATCAACAATGCAGACATTCGAGTCAAACCTTAGTAACCAAGCACCAGGCCTTATTTTTTCCATAGTGGATGATGTAAAACCTGCAGCTGTTTCATAGCACTTTGTTATAGCTGGCACTTTCTCTTCAGTTTTGAGGGGTTTAGATGTTCATTGACTGCAAAAGCCTTTTCCTTTAATTCTGGAGGGGCAGTGACACTGATTTCAACCTCTCTTTGCTCTTCAGCTAGACAAGCTTGTTAAGTGTACTTGCTTAAATGATAGCCAGGCACTCAATTAATGGAATCAAACTTTATTCCCCTGAATTCCAATACCAACATACGAAGTTCTGAGCTGGACAACTGATACATGTGTACAGCTTAAGCAGCTGCCAAGGGAAGGATTACTGCTTACACAACCTCCCAAAGGTAAACCCTCCAAATGCATGTCTCTTTCAGCCACCAGCTTCTTGCTGTAGGTTCAGTTCCAAATATCCTGCTTCTCTCGAAGCTTTGACTTTTGTATTAAAAACTGCAACCATCAGCTTTAAAAAATGAAAGCAAAGATAAATCTAAGAAATAGATTGGAGTATTCCACTGGTGTGGAATCAGCCCTCACCTTTTTGTAACTATTAGAAACATATACAAATATACTATTTCTCTTGGGTAGACAACTTGGAAAAGAAGGGGAAGTCTGACAACTCTTAAAGCCTCACCCTTGTACCTGAATTGTTTAAACATTTGGCATAAATTCTTTTCAAATACTGTCTATGCACAGTGTTACTGCCCCTACCGTACCGGTCAGTCAGGGTAAAGTGGTGCAACAGACACAGAAGATTCCTCAGCTGTGCCCTGCTTTAACTGCTCTTCTCCTGGGTGCCTGAAAGGGAGATGAACTGTTCTTGCTGCAGGTGAAGGCTGGGGAAACAAGAAGAGTTTGTGGAACTGCCACAACCACCTTTCATGAACGAGCAGCCAGTTGAAGCTGTGAGAGGCAGTAGGTGATGAGATGCTTCTGCCTATGCCTAAAGCTTCTTCCTGTCTCTGGCATCTGAAAGGGAAACTGTAACGTGCAAAACTGAGCTGTTCCAGCTGTGACTGTTGTCACTTGTCACTGACAAGCTGTGGTTGCTGTGGCAAGCTGCTGCTCTCTGTGCAGCTCTGGTGATCATGGTGGGTCAAAGAGCTCTGTCTGTGCTGTCCACAAGGGTGGGCTGTCAGAACATGCAGGTGACATCCCTCTGTACAGCTCCAGGCCTGAGGCATCATTTGTGTTTCTCTGAGCCCTGCTTTGTCGTCTCCCAGGATAGGCAGTGGCTGCTTCTTACAAGGCAGAGCACACTCGTATAAAGAACATCCTACTTCAAGAATGAGAGTGGCATCTAGAAATAGGTGTTACTACATCATTTTGGCTAACACTGACTAACTGCATGTTTAATCAAGTAACATGACCAAGCAGGAATGCCCTCCAGGCCTGAAGGTGATACAAACGATCCAGTCATATGAGCTTTTTCCACTCAGCTGAAGCAACACAGCAAGTAGCAGGACTCCAGCCCAAGTAAGCACGTGCTACACCATGGAGACTATGGTGTCAGTTGTCTTTAAGAACTGGCTTTCTGCTCTTCTTCAGCCTCCGCTCCTTCAAGCACATGGACTCATGTCAAGGTGACCCAAACAGGAGCCTGCACAAAGCTACAATTCTGTGCTCAGAGCCAGCAGCTATTTCCAGCAGTCTCCCTTACACTGTTTAATTCAGTGGTGCTTTGCATATTCCAGCACTTCTTGAAAGGATTTAGAAAATTAAATAAAAAACTGCGTGGTCTCCTTAAACCCAGTAACTGTATGTTTTTATCTCTTTATGGCTTTAAGTCATACAAGGTAGGGGGTAAACACTTCCTACTTTTATGAGCACATTTGCTGGGACAGTACATGTTTCAGGTACCAACTGCCATAACCTGAAAGTCACGGAGCAGAAGGGAGCTGGAGAAGGGCATGGGTCTCAGTGAAGGGTTACGTCTGGACAGGACTTCTGTCACTGTGACTCGGAGACTTGCCAACAACAACTGGGAAAGTTCACCACCGCAGCACTGATTTTAAAACAGTGCTTTGCCTTAAAGAAATCACAGCTGACTGCTGCATGTTACATTAAACCCAACAGGTCAACCCAAGTCTTTTTAGCACCATCACATGTCGGTAAAATACATCTAACATGCAATGTGCCTAGTGCAGAAACTGCAAGATGGAGATGGTTCTGCTGGTCCGATTCAAGCAGCATGTACACATCTCTATAAAAATCACCTGAATTTAAAAGATTACAAATCCTAAACTGGAGTTGAGTTCCTAAAATTAGGTCACTGATTTGGCCCTGCTCAGACCAGGTTCTTGATCGTTTATTTAAATGATCCTTAAGCAACCTTTTGTTCTCCATCTGCTAGAAGATGTCAGTAAGAATCTACTTGTTTCATCATAAGTTTCCGGCTGTACTCGTAGGCAAGGAACAGTGCCCCATTGGCCAGAAATGCACGGATCATAGTTGGCTTTAGTCCAGAATACAAGGCAAGTACACCTGGAAATGAAATGAAAGCCAATTAGCAATTGATTAAATTGGCTGTCTGCATCAACCACTGTGCTTTTACCTTCGAAGGACACTGAAGTAACGCTGCTGCCTGGAGGCGCATGGACACAGAGAGCTGAGCTCACCCGTGTAGCTGCTGACCACAGTGTTACTGGATATTGCTATAGAAGGAGTATCTAGAGTTTCAACACGAGTTTCGCCATTTAAGTGCTTATGTTAGAAGCTTATCTCAGGTATGACAGGGTCTTCAGAAGTGCACCTTGGTCACCTGAGGATACAGCTCACAGAAGCTGTACCACAGCTGGCAAGGGGACAGAAAGAACAGGACTACTACTTTGGAGCTGTCCCCCAAGTGAGACCCCTGCTCCAATGAGTATCTTCTCTAGCAACAGGGCCAGGAACTTGTATCTGCTGCCATGCACATTTTTACACCATCTTCTGAAGTGCTTGGTGCAGACCTTTTGCAGAGATGAGACACTGAGGTCAATGGCCCAAGTTGCCAGGGTAGATAGGACTGATTTATCAAACAGCCCTCGGTCAGCGCTGCGTTAACTTCTAGAGGTGAAGAAAAATTCTGTACTGAACCGGTTCCTTCAATTTTCATGGATAGGTTTGGCTGTGGGTAATGGAGCTCATTCCTTTATCTGCTTTGAATGCATACTGAGCTTTTGTTAGCTTTAAGTGAATGGTCTCCTGAACCAAGAGGCACAGCAGGTGCAGTAGGTCACAATTTCTAGACTCCAAGCTTTCCAGACTACATGAAGCATGAATATGCTTGTTAGAAACAGTTATTGTCCGTCTCCAATACATTATCAGTGGACTAGATTTCTTAAGGAATTTTTGGTATTGGAGGGTATAGATTTCAATCTGCAGCCCTACGGATTCACCTGATATGCTGCACACTCACCTTCAGTTCTCACAACAGTTGCAAATGTTCCCATAAAGCCTGTCTGTTTTCCAGCCATTGAAAGAACCTGAATTCTGGATTTGACACAGTCCACAGGATATACAGCAATCCACAGACAGCTGCCCCCAAAACCACCACTCAGTAGCAAAGGAATGGGACCTGCAGTTTAAAAAAAAAAAAAAAAAAAAAAAAGCTTTTATACACACCACAACATATTCACCAACATAAATATCATGTTATTTCATCTACAGAAGTCAAAGAGAACACAGAGGAACCTGCTTATGACAAGAGAGCAGTTTTCACTCCCCCGCAACCCTTTAAGTTAATTTTAAGCCACTGGTAAGTTGCAAGTCTAACTAGAAGCTCAAAGGTTAAAAGGAGTGCCTCCTCATTTATGGGCCATGCCAAAAAAGCATAACTCAGAATACTGTTTTGGCTGTATTAACTAAATGAACTCCACTCCTTTCCACTTTAACTTTCCAATGTTAACTGTTAAATGGTTTAAAGTAACATCACATAGTATAACCGATAGAGATTTACTTGATACAGTGAAGTTTCTTTGAGATCAACCATTTTTCATGATGCAACCTCATTTTGTGTTATAGCTCAGATGTTTATAAACATTTTGCAACAACAAAGACCAGAATGCATACAGCTGAAATCCTCACTCCCAGCAAGAAAAGGTATGATTGTGCAGCCTTTCAACAGAAGACAAGCAATCCTTATTCTGGCATCTTCTCATTATTTTTTTTTCCATATCTAATTTTCAATCTCAGTGTTCTCTTACTGTCATTGTAATGACAACTAATGGTTAGCTACATTTCAGCATACACTTGAACATGCAGTTCAAGAGAATACAGCTAAAGACATGCAAATCGCTCTAAACAGCGGCTGAAATTAAATAATTCAGAGTTGTGTTACACTATGGAGTCATATATTTAAGTGGTTTTGTAATATTACTGTTAGCTCACTGTATTTATTCTCCACCTATAATACATCCTGCTCCATTGGAAAGCAATTACTTTAATAATTTATGACTATATATACACAAAATGTGGACCTCTATAAACTGTATGTCCAGTTACCTTTATTTTACCCATATTTTACAACTGCTGTACATTATTAGCATATCTCCCTCCCTTACATCCCCAATGACAGCAGGCTAGAATCCACCTGGAAAAAGGGGCACCGTACCTAATTCATCTTTTGATCTCCCAGAAGCAAAGAACGTCCGGCTCAGTTCATATCCTCCAAAGAAGAAGAAATAGCCTGGGACTTCCCGCAGCAAAGTGCTTGACAGACCACGGTAAAATCCAAGGGGACCGTCCTTTTGAAGAACACCCTTCACTACTGACCAAACTGTACTGATAGAGAGGTTGATCCAGTTAGTGATGCTTAATAGCCAGACAATAAGAAGGTTACAGAACAAGAGGCAGCTGCAGTGACAGTCAAGGGTTAAATCCACAGTGTAGACAACAGGACTCGGGTAAGACTTGGAATAATATCCTGCCAAGAGCCCTGCAAAATTTCCAGGCTGTGACACTCCCAGCCACAACTCACCTCTGGTTAACAGCGCGCTACAAACCTGACACTGAATTAAAAATAATAAATAGACATAAAAGGGTTTCAGAGATACCGTGCAGGGTGTATACTTACTTGTGTCCCTGCATTATCTTTCCTGACAACTGCATTTCGTGCATGGCCTGCAGCCGGCACTTCACCAGCTCTGTGGGACAGAGGACAAGGGTGGCAAAGGCAGAGGCGAAGGAGCCCGCAGCTGCGTTCTGCAGATCACTGCAAGAGAGAAACTGCAGAGGGTATTTGGGCACTGACCTTCAGTGCAGCGGAGCCACTGCACCAGCAATCAGCTGCCCCATCCTGTACTCCAAATAGCATCGAGAAAAACTGATGGACAGTCTTGGGGGAAAGAGCCTCAAGGGAAAATGGCAGTTGCTTGAACTAGGGAAATGAAAAACCCAGCTCATCCCATCTTCATATACAACTCAAATACATCATTTTGACACCTGAGAAGATATATTGCAACCTTTACCCTTTTTTGCTATACTTTAGTGATCGCAGCAGAACAAACGCTATCAAATCTTTCCCTTCTTGGCTTTTATAAAAGTTTCCATAGATTTGTTTTACTAGGCAATTTTTGGGTACTAGTTATTTCCTCAAAAAAAAAAAAACCAACCCAAAAAACCAGGAACAATGATTACCTCATGCAGATGTCACTGTTCCCAAATTCACCTTACCAGTATTAATACAGGTTTTCAGTGGAAGACGCTAGAAACCTGCAACCAAGGTACAATGGACCACTGTAATCTTTCCATGGATGTGCTGCCACGAATGCAACTGTGTGAATCCGAGAGAGCGCAGTCAAACGCAAACCGCACCACTGACCAGGACAGCGCCGTAGCCTGCACTGACTCACAGGATTCCAAAACTGGGACTTGCTTTGCGGTGATTTTACACCTATGGCAAAGTCTGGGCTGCTAAACAGCCAGGACTCAAGAGGCTGGTACTCCAGGATCACACTCCTTTATGATACATGCTTAAAATAGGCTCCTACGGACCCCGGTGTGTTGGACAGGAGCTGCACGACAGCACAGAAGCTCTTCTTTCAGAGCCTGGGGAGTCAGCGCAGCCAAGACTGACCCTGCTGCTGCACAGAACGTCCTTCCACGCTAGGGAGATGTTAGCCCAGTGCCCAGCAGTTTTATACACTTACAGTATCAGAGCTTAAAGCTACGACTTTTTACCTTACATCACAGAACTGAAGTTGTGACACGAAGCAAAGCTCGTGACATGATACGGCAGTGACAAGAACTGTCCAAGGGGAGGAAATTGGTAACCACCTGCAGAGTGGCAACTGAGTAATACGCCGTAAATAAGAGAAGGCAACACTGATTGCACAACACTCTCACAGTGCACACACAGCCCGGTGTAACAGGGACCTGAGATGCAACCCACTGAAGGTGAAGACAGAGCAAGGTAGAGTTAAAAATATAGTACATGGCTGAACCCTGCAGTCATTAAGCTATGAGCTATGAGCTAGGGCAAGGCAATGAGGTTACACTTTGAAGAATTAGGAAAGGAAAATACGGAAGAGGTGCCTTCTAACTACACAATAAAGGGCGCACAGAATCCTTCTGCCTTCAAGAGAGAAAAAAGACCTCAACAAATCCTACCAGCCTTGAAAAGAATTCTGGCACATATATAAAGGACTAGATTTAGCCATAATTCAGATCTTTAATACTTTCACCTGTTGATCTTGAACACCAAAATTCAACTAGACCCACTGTTTAGGCTTTAGTCTTTAATATAGCTGGCCTTATCGCAGAAGTGATAAGCCTTACATCCCATTCAAGTTTCCTCTCAACTCAAAATGCCTAATTCAGTGTTTTTCCTGGATGGGAGAGTTTTCATCACGCAGCACAGGAGCAAGAATCCTCTACTGTCACACAGATGCTTCTTCTAGAAAAGGCATTTAGCCCGTTTTTTTCAAAGAAAATAACCTGCTGAAGATGACTAGTCACGTACCGAGAAAGTCAAACTGAGGTAAACAAGGATAATAGGTCTCTCAGCTTAGACTTTGGCATGGAATGAAATCCGTTTGGCTGGACTAAATAAGCATTTAAAGACAAATGGAATTTAGCACTTCTCTTTCCGTTTGGTTGTCTCAGTTTAGACTTCGGCATGGAATGAAGTCAGTTTGGTTGGACTAAATGGACATTAAAAGATAAATGAAATTAAGTATTTCTCTCCCCACTTGTTTTCTTTCTGACTCGTGCATCAGCAGCATTCATTTACCTGGAAAAAGTGGCGTTTTGTAACTGTTCTGCAAGGCTTTG
Organism: Tringa tobata; assembly: GCA_033628505.1. NCBI lineage: Eukaryota > Metazoa > Chordata > Aves > Charadriiformes > Scolopacidae > Tringa > Tringa tobata. The sequence continues at coordinate 161,884 of JAHREE010000294.1, forward strand.
CACACTGAGCGGGGTCTCCCTAAACACAGGCAGGCTGGGCAAGCTCGTTTCTAAAGCCATCGGCTGAAAAGGTAACTTAAAGCAAACCCAAACCATTATAGCTGGTTTTGAGAAATAGCAAACATAAAATAATGGAAAAGTGAGATGCAATTGCTTAGATATGCATAAGAAATACGGTTCACCTCAAATACTGAGATTCACTTCAGTTTGTAATCTGACACGTTTTCTTCTTCAGGGTAATACAGCACAACGGTTTTAAAACAGCAGAGGCAATGAAGGTAATTATAGTTCTTTACTTGTCACGTCTGGAGGATGGCTACCTCATTGGGGTTTCTTCCCTCCCCTACAGCCTACTACAAAGGCTTCTCAACTCTTCTGCAATGAGAATAGGTGGAAACACCCTGGACAGATGACACGTTCTCAGGGCACCACTGCAGACCACGTCAATACAATTCTCTCATACAGGCACATCCTAAGATGCCCCCACAATGATCCAGGTGAACAGTTCAAGGGAGCAACAATAAGGGAGAAACCTTTCAAGTAAACTTAAATCCTTTAGTGTTTCATCCTAGTACAGCCATGCAATGACCCTATTCACTGTTCAATCAACAATGAATTAAACAGCCATCCTGGATCTGAGAAGTACCTGTACCTGACCAAGGAAAGAAGGGTGAGTTATCAGAGGCACTTGTTCTTGCTGCTTATTTAAATTACATTCCCATTCCATATCCTACTCCAAAGATGTATAGTACACCTATGTATACTGTTTGAAAGTTTTCTGCGCTACCTTCCTTACATACACCTTAAACAAGCTGCCTCAGTCACCTGAGGAGATGATCCTAGGACCTCTGCAAGTCTGTGGTCTACCTCCCAGGAGGATCACAAGAGATGGTTAAGCAGCAAAGCATGCTGTTGGTAGGCCTACCTCCTACATTTTAGTGAAAAGCAGGAAAGATGAGGGGTCTGTAAGCTGAGCAAGCAGAAAAAGCCCTTATCTAAGAAAGCAATAGAAAGGTGGAAGCAATTCTGTCTCGGCTAAGAGGTCTCAACTGCCAGAAAACAGTGAAAGAGAATGCAAGTAGATGGCAATTAATATGTTTCTTCATTGCTTCATATTCCCCTCACAGCAGGCCTCAGTCTTAAGACACAGCACATCTTAACATATGACAGGAGAACACCTCACATAATGTCACTTAGGCCACCTGTATCATTTCAGGGATCTCAAAAGCAGAATCGTGGCCTCCTCAGCTACTTCCATTTGGAGACAGACGTGACAGAGGCAGAACAAAGCTATTAATAAAAAGCTGGGTGTGGTTAACTTTGCATTACTCTTTGAATGGATGGCATGTTAGGACAGCATGAGAAGTCTTTTACACACGGTGGGGCAGCACAAGGATGGAGAAGGTGCAGCTGCTCTCAGTGCTGCACAGAAGACATACCTTGAGAAATGCATAACGGTAAGGCACACTGAGACTGCTGGACCACTGACAGCTCTAAAGTGATGCACCTGGAGAAAAGCCATCCTAGCTAGAAAGAGATTATGATCATTATGCCAGTGCAAAAACCCACAACTCATTCACACCCTGAATACTCCATACCACTCCAGACTCATGAGCTCAAACCCAGACACATTAGAATCACAAGTTTCATAGAAAAGCAACAGGACAGTTAAAGGAATAGCTCCCAAGTGCTCACTGACTAGGAGGGCTGGGATCCTTCCACCAAGGGGAAAAAAAAAAAAAAAACAGGTGGGGGAAAAGGGCACAGAACAAATATGAGGAAGAACTTCTTTATGGTGAGGGTGACAGAGCCCTGGAACAGGCTGCCCAGGGAGGTCGTGGAGTCCCCTTCTCTGGAGATTTTCAAGACCCGCCTTGATGCAGTCCTGAGTGATGTGCTCTGGGCAATCCTGCTTAGCAGGGAAGTTGGACTAGATGATCTCTAGAGGTCCCTTCCAACTCCGTCAAATCCGTGAATGGAGAGAGGTCTATTAAAATCCCAACTGGCACAGAGACAGTGGCTATGGACCAACTGTGCCTCTTCCAGTTACAGAATTAATGATTATGACCTGCAGAATTCCCTACCAAAGCGCACCACAGATACAAGGAACTTAGAAGAACGGGAGGGGAGACTGGACAAGTGCTTCAAGAGAGATCCAAAGTCATGGACCGGACCACATCAGGCTCAAGAAATCCTCTGAACTAAGAGCACAGCCTGGCAGGAGTCAAAGTAAATATTAAACACTTTCTTCTTTCTCATTCCTTAAGCAAACACTTATTGCCAGTACTGTAGACAACACACTGCACAAAATTAGACCCTTGTTAACCACTGTTACATTCAAGCTTTTGAAACTTAAATAAATAAATTTAAAAAGCAAGGCAATATTAGAAAAGCATCCTTTCCCCTTAGCATGTCTCCCAGTAAGAGGAACCATTACCTCCTCAGCAAAATCAGAGAAACCTAGAGATCAAGGGAATACCAACTTTCAGGTGTTGCAGTGCTTATTCCCTTTAGTAAGGTGTTCCAGGTCTTGAATATTCCAATTAAGTTGTGATTATCTAAATCATCCAGCTGCAGTGACAGGGAAACATTCAAAACCCACCTGGACAAGTTCCTGTGCAACCTGCTATAGGTAGACCCACTCTGGCAGGGGGTTTGGACTAGATGATCTCCAGAGGTCCCTTCCAACCCCATATGATTCTATGATTCTATGTTCCAAAACTTAATACGCTATATACAGGCAGAGGTGGGGCTGGAACATCAGTTACACCCTGACAATACAGTATTTGCGAGTAGCAGCTGCATGACTTTTTATGTATTTACTTTAAAAAACATGAAACATTTCTATTACTAACCTGAGCTTTGTTTTTCTGTCAACTCCAACAATCTTTCTCACAATTTGTTGGCAAAATCCATAGCACATGAACAGAACGGAGTTCTCTGCAATGTTGGCTACAAGCGCCGGTGTGGTTCCCTTGTAGAAGCCTCGAAACCCCACTTGCTTATAGGTTTTCACAAAACAGTCAACAATTCCTTTGTACATGTCAGGGAACGTCTGCATCTTCACCTTGGCCGTGTCAAAGGGCTGGCCAGTCACCACGCATGCTGTCCCACCTAGAGCAAGCAGAAGAAGTCTAAGAGGGTGGCTGAAGGTTGTTACAACTGAAACGCCTATACACAAACAGCACTATTAGGAAAATCACACAGAAAGCCAAGATGAAAGAATTCTCGGCAGGAGAAGACAACTGCACTGATTTTAGCACAATGGCATCAATTGTCAGTGGTGAATTTAGTTACC
>JAHREE010000294.1:180181-204784 GCA_033628505.1 Tringa tobata
AAGATGGGTAAAAGTGGTGCTCAGGGGCAGGGTTTAGTGGTGGTTTTTGTCAGTGTTAGGTTGATGGTTGGAGTCAATGATCTGAAAGGTCCCTTCCAACCTAGACAGTTCTATGATCCAATCTGTGACTGCTGTGAACAGCACTCCTGTGTGACCCCAGCAGCATTTTTGTACCAGCAGAGCTGTGCCGCCTGTTGGCAGGGGTGTTCAAAAACTAGTATTTGGAAATTAATTTTTACTTTTCGTTTAAAAAAAGAGTTTTTTAATAAAAATGAGTTTTGGTTTTTTATTTCAAAGCTACTTGATCTTTTTGAATAAGCTCTATACTATGCTAGCCTAATGTATAAAGCACGTTGGTTTCTTTCTAAGCCTGGGTGGGGTTTGAGCAGAAGACAAACCTGATGGTAGATGAAATACAGTAATGCAAACTGCAATGTACTCCTGACTTGAAATGTTTTGTAGCTTGCAGGCTTGGTGTGGTTTTCTGACACCGTAAGCGGAGATCTCTCTGAATGGATAAATAGTTTTCAGGAGCATGCAGCCTGAATTAATGAGAAACATGTGTTTAAAAAAGATCTGTGGAGAACAGCTCAATGTAAAACAGCAGGACTCCTACTGTCTTCTCAATAATGTGGTTCTGAAACTTTCCTTAAATTTTCCTGTTGCTTCTCAACATCGAAACTTAGGGTTTAATGCTGACAATTTAGTGCCGACAATTTATTAAGTGCAGAGTGACTAAAGTAGTAATATGGTGTCTGCTGATACTAGCAGATTTTTCTTTTTTAGCCAGGGAGAGGTGAGTGTGAGGGGGGAAGGTATGTCAAAATTCCTTCAGATTTGTTGGAGTGTTTTAAGATCTGTTGAAGTGTTTTATTTTGAATCAAAAGAAATAGTTAATTGTATGGTTTTTGTTCTTTATTTTGAAGGTGATTTTTTTTAACCAAAAATAGTTTTAAATTTTAAGACTTAAACATTTAAATTTAGAGTGTTAAAAGAACAGTTCTTTGAATTTTATGATGTTTTTTCTAGAGAATACAGTTGTGTCTGTGTTGCAGCAATATCCTGAGCAGCTCCCTACTGTCCTTCGCTTTACGTCCTCACTGTGCCGATTTTGGCTTCTTTGCAAAAGCCACTTCTTCGCCACTTCTTTACCACTTCTTTGCAGTGACATGGTAAACTAGGTAGAGGAGCTGTTGCAGAGGAAAAAATGACCAAAATGACTTTTTTTGGTTTTTACTGAGTTACCTTGCAGCAGGATTCATTTCCCCATACGGATGCACAAATGCTTAGCTGCTGTATTGCAGGGCATAGGGTAGGGGAATGTGATCTGTAGCAGTGCCACAAGTGTGAAACAGTGTGAAGCTAAATGTGTGTGTGCAGTCTTTTTTCAAGTGGCTAGGAGTGATCTCTTTGTTGCCTTATTTTAAGAGTTTCAGTGGGTTTCTGTAGTACTAGTGAACTTAAGTATCAGGTACCAGTAGATTCAAACTCTCAGTCTGCTAGCTAATGCAGGGGTACTTTAAAAGTTTGAAGTTCTTAGATTAAACACGGTTTATTTGTAGAGGAAATAAAGTTGTGTATGTGATTTTTGTGATGAACAAACCATAAAAAACCAAGAGTTTTAAATAGTGTCCTAGTCCTTCTCAAAACTCAAAAGGAGCACGCTTGACATGTACTTAACGTACTCAGTTTGCACTCAATTAGGCCTAGATAGTTGTAACCAGTGGCTTTTTTGGTAGGCTTACCAAATTCAGTGTTGGACCCTATTTGTAACTTCTGATTTTTTTGGTTTTTTTTTTTTTGTATCATGTAGCAAAATACAGAAACTCTTCAGCACAAGCAGCGTGCTTTCTACTGAGAAAGATGAATCTACTCCTTCCAAAGACAGCACCGCTAAAGTGGCGTCAAAGAGTCAGGGCAGCACAGCAGAAACACCGAAGCAGAAGTTGTTAGACATTATTGGTGATATGAAAGTAGAGGTGAGCTACAGGAAGAAACTCCAACAGTTAAAAGCACATGAGAACAAAAAGCAAGCCGCAAAGAAGCTGGAAGGCCCAGGCAGTGAAGGTACTATGCTTCAGAAAGCTAAAGAAGACATCCAGCGGTAAAGTATAACAAACTTTTCTTTGCCTCTTTTCTCCTTGTTTCAAGTTTGTTTTTTTAACTGTCTAGGACAAAATAAAGCATCAAATGCCATTTCCAAGTATGGAAAAGGAGCCTTGTAAGGAAATGTAGCGTAGATGGAGATTGCAGTAAGTGGGAGAACCTGGCCAAAAGATGTCGTATGGTTTCTACAGCACGCTACCTTTTTCTGCACTGAGACTCTTGAAAGGTAGCACTAGCGTCTGCCTGTGGAGATTATTTTAATGAGAGGGGGGAGGCAGTATTCAAATAAAATACAACAGAACTGAGAAAATAGGAAAAAAAAAAAAAGAATGGCATCATGATTGTCAAGCCTTGGTGGCTCCCCTCCACAATCTGTTAATCCCACAGGTCTATGTTGCCTTTGGTCTTCTAAGCTTCACATCCGAGGAGCTGTGCAGTGGCGTAAGGCTGCGATTTTCCTGGCTTTGAGAACAAGACCTTGTCAGTATCATTTGGCAGTTGATGACTACTGCAATGTAGGGAAAAACCTGGCCGTCCCCCTGACCACCCCCGTTTGGGACAATGCCTAACTGTAACTTCTGAGTTATTAAGACATAGAACGGCAGTACAGAAATGACAATTTAAATATATTAAGGCTTTTTTTTTTTGTATTTCCATATCTGTTGCATCTCTTACAGAGGCAAATCTTTAAATCCAGAGCTGGTGGAGGCTGCTTCTGCGGTTGCGTCTTCCCTACCACTCAACAAGAAACAGACAGAATCAGAACTACTTGCACAACTAAGACGACACGAAGAAACCACAGTTAAACAGAAAAAGGGGGGAACTATTAACATACGGTCTGTATATTGAATGTTATTCTCAAGAATTTTCAAATTTTTGATTTTGCAGTGTCATCTTGAAGGTGACTGGGTTCTGTGCTGGAAAGATGGCCTTAAAAGACCAATTCAGACAGGTTATCCTCGGAATTAATGAATAATGGGAACATCCTTGGTCTGGTTATACCAGACTCCCTAAATTTTGCCATCCTTATTCTAAAACGGTTTTGCAGAAGTGGAATTGCTTTCTTGGACAGGCTTGCAAAATAACAGATTTTTTTATTTTTTTTTTCCCAAGCTTCTGAGATTCTCACACAATGGATGGATTTGTGGACGTTTCAGACATTCTGTCTGGACTGGTGAATTTTCATGACAGCTCTGCATAGCTGAACTAGAGCAGCTCTATTTATAGCCCCACCCTTCCTTTCAAAACTTTCCAGTCAACCCAAGAAACTCATCTCTTGGCTTAAATCCGTTTCCAGTGTGGCTTTCAAACAGATGAGAAACATTTGTTTGGAAACGGAAACAGTTGTGCATACTGCTCTTTTGGATGATGACTAAAGACAGTTTTTTGGTTTTCTTTTTTTTTTAAGCTAGTATTTAGATACCTACTCAGAAAATAAGGCATTAAATCCAGGTGAAATGCTTAACTAAACAGAAAATTGGATCTTCAGCAAGATAGGAATGTGAAACTATTATTTATATCTGTTTGTGTTGTGAACTGCAAGCCTCTTAATTTATTCTGTGAAAATGAATTTGTCCCAAACTAGGACCTAAGACTGGCCCATTATTGTATTATTCGTAGGTTGCTCTAGGTATCAGTAAAGAATTTGATTTGTGTATTTGTCAATTAACTGCAGAGTAGCTAAAAAACTAGTGATGTTTGTGGCTGATGTCAGGCTGCCCTGCACGTGAATGAAAACTAAGGAAGAATGTGACAGATGCTTGCAAATAGTTTGGGAAGCACAATGCTCAGTGAATAACTTTGTTAAACTAAATACATGTTTTTCAGAGGTTGTGAAGGGAAAAGGGAGAAATTGTGCAAGTTTCCCTTTTAGCCTGCATTCATGATTCTTTCTACCAAGAGCTCTAATGGTGGTTGTGGAGAACAGAACGAAATTCTCTCCAAACATGTGAAGTCTGTGCTATTTGAGGAAGAAGTATGGTTTTAAGTGGTACACGCAAGTGTCTCCAAAGGCTGTGTGTGCTCTGTTTTCACAATGTCCTCTTGGCTTGAATATAGGAGATCTCGAGAACTTGACAGAAGCTTATCTCTCCCTGGGCTTTTGGAGCCAAAATGAGTAGCTTTCAAGGTTAGACATCTGTTTGTTTTATGCAAGATTGATGTTTTTCTGCATTTTGGTTGGGTTTTTTTTTGTGTGCAGTATTACCAAAAACTTAAGAGACACTTAGTATAAGTAGAATAAATAAGAAATATATTATCTAAAGAATATATTCATTAAACTATTAATTACCAATGAGGTTGTTCCATCTCTGTCACTGGGGTTTTTAGAAGAGCAGAGTATGCAAACATCTTAATAATAGCATTGGCTGTGGGTGGCCAACTTAAATGTAATTAGAAGCTACCTCAATTTCTGGTAAGATGTTGGAGGACTGTACTGATACTGACTGAGCTAATACATACAGTGGCAAACCTCGTATGCTCCTGCACCTATTTCTTAAGGTATAAGGAACATGGCAACAAGGGCTTGCTGACCTTATCACCCATTGCACTTTCCCTGAAGGAGCTACCCAGCTATGACTGATGGGGAAGAAAGAAGGCATCTAAGGAAGTTGTAGTATAAGCAAAAAGGCTTTTTTCTCTTGAGAGATTAAATTCTTCAGAAATTCAAAAACCGAAGGCCCTGCAACTGTAAAGTGCAGTGTTTCTAGTTGATCGATTGGTTACGGTGTGCTATTACAATGTTTTATAACATGCTTGTGGATTAGTCATTATGGTTAGAAAAATGCATTTTCCTCAACCAAACCCAGCCTTTTTGGTTGGCTAGGAACGGTGGGGCTGGCTTGCTCTGCTTTGAGTTGGCAAGTTCTACTTCCTGAGGCAGCTTTGTGTACCAGCTTGCTTTTACCTGTCAATATATGGTAATTTTTTTTTTATTGTATGCTGAATTTTATTGTATGCAACAAGTTTTCTTCCTTGTTGGTTAGGTAACAGTTTGAAACTCTACCAATGGATGAGTTTTCTAGAAAGACTAGCAAATCCTGCTGATTTTCATGATTGAAAACGTGGTTAATAGTAACCTTTCACCGTTAGACACTGAGGTGAATTTGGTACTTTTGGCTTTCTGGTCAGTGTTAAAGCTGTTGATTTTAAAGTCCAGCAGAGGGCACTAAAATGCTTTTAATATGTTAGAAAGCAATTACATGATTATTTTCTGTTGATTTTTGTTTGACAACAAGAGAATAGGGGCAGCTTAACTTTTTTTTTTTCCATAAAGGTTTTCCATTCAATATACTGACACATTTTAAAAGACAGTATATATACCTCCATTATTTATAGCTATTTAAAAATTAGAAAAATTAGATACCCTCACAAGCAGTAGAGGCATATAATGCTCAGCTGCAAAAAATTGGGATACTGCTATTGAGATTTATGAGGGTATGAAATAAATTGTATGTTGTCTGGATCTTTTGGTTCATACTAGTTTTTTTTCCCAGGATTGTGTCGTGGCCTCCAGAGGTCACTGTTGTATGCGGTTGCCTCATCGCCTTGTTTTGTAGACAGCGTGAGGACAGTGTGTTCGCTAGGAGGGGAAAATATTAACAATACAGGAATTTAGTTTTCTCAGTGTGGGATGAAGTTTCACTCAGTGGAAATTACAACAGCGCTACACCAAAATAAAATCTGCAGCATTACAAGTTGAAATTTCAGCTCCTGTTTTGGGTGAGGAAATAGTAAAGTAATTCAGACCTTAGGCTAAAGTATGTGCAAAGTTCCTTGAGTCTCTGTTTTTAGTCTTATAGTTATTGATTGTTGATCAGGAAGGAGATAGAATCTGTGCTAATTCAAAAGCTCTACCTCTTCCCATCTCTGGAAAGCAGAGGTATCTAGGAGCTTATTTTTTTAACCTCATGTTGTGACATGAGGTAATACCATATAATATCTAACCGCTGTCGGTGCACTGGGGTTGGAGCATTAATTTGTAATCTGATAGTTTTCATTGCAAAGGACATTAAAACCACCTGTGTAGTTTTAGTTAAAACAGGGACGCTTTTAATGACGGAGTGATGAATGTTGCTAACAGAAGTGTTCAGATACCAATGATGGGGTGACATTAGGACTTTCCGGTGGGAATGATACCATTGACTGCATGTTCTGAAAGCTTGGTAACATAGTCTGTCCAGACCTGCTGTGCAAAAGTACAAATAAATCAATGTCGGCTGTAAGAAGAGCTTCTCTGAGGAAGCCTGATCCCCCTGTAGCACAGGAACACTCCCGCCTTGCCAAGCAGTTGGGCTGGGCTGTGTGTGACTGACCTTAGGAATTATGTCCCCTTGCCTCTCAGAAGTGTGTCAAGCCTCTGGCCCAACACCAGCTCGCTAATGCCAGCAGGCACTTCACAGAGTAATTGCTAGTGTGAGATACGCAACTAATCTGAGATTGTTTTTTCTTTAAGATTAAAATGAAATGATTTAAAACTTGTTTTTGGATGCCTTTCTTTCAGAGTAGGTACTTGAAGTGCTGTGCTATTCTTCTTCTGCCATTCACAACCACATCTAAGACTGAAGAGGAATCCTACTGTGCTGTGGCAATTAGCTTTTACAATTTTCCAGGAGTATTTTTTTTCTTGTTAATAAAATCTCTTTTGATTTAAACTACTAAAAACATAGTTTGAACTTCATTCAGATTTTCATAAAATGGCTATGCAGTGGTTTTGACTTGGCCTATTTTTGAAGGGTTTTTTTTGAGGCTGTCTTAAAACTTGAGCATTGCAATCTTGGGTGACTGTGTGTTACTGGAAGCAGTTGTGTGGAGAGAGAAGCTGTGAGGAACAGTTGCCAGCTTGGTCTTTACCAACCAACCAAGTTACCAGTTAAGGAGACTAATGGGCAGAAAGGTGGTGCGTTTTACCCTTTGCATGCATAATGAGCTGCAAACCACGCCGGAAGAGATCAGAGCGTTTGTTCTTCACATATGGTTTTTTGACTGCAGAATTGTGAAGAAAGATGTGGTCTGGCAGTGCTGTAATATAATTACGCAATGCAACAGATTGCAGTGGATCAGGAAAGGTGACCTACTTATTAGGGTGGCATGATTGACCCATGTCAGCTGATGTGTGAAGGCAAGCTTCCTTTTGGTCTGCAGCAGCAGGGATCTGTCCATGGGCAGTGCTGGTTCCTGTCCAAAAAAACTGGTGATTTTTGCCTCTCTGAGCGTATTCCTTGTATCCAGACAAATTCCTCATTTATTTAAGCAAAACATCCCTAGCGCACTCTGTGAATATTGGTATGCAGATAGATGAATTTTTTCTTTTAGTTGGAAGCTAAATCATTTCAAAGAAAGCATTCATTACAGGTTTAGAAGGCTGAAACAGCACTTTTCATTTAATCTATACAGAATGTAACAACTGAGGTGGTTTAAAAAATAAGACTTGAATGTTTGATGACTTAAAACTGCATGTATTTTGTGAAGAATGTGTAATTCTATCTTATAAAGGCTGACAAAAACAATTGAGAGTAGAGTTTCTGGTTGATACATGTGATGAACTTCCTTGCTTTGTTAATTTGTTGAGGTTTTTACATTCCTGTTTTTAATTTCAGCAACGTTATTTCAGAAATGTCAGTTAAAAGGCAGTCCCCAGCTGAGAGAGGTGTGAGGATATCCAGTCGCATTTCCTTGGAGTCGGATGAGGATAGTCAAAGAATCAGGCCTGGAAGAGCCTCACCTCAGTCTTTTGACTCCAGAAGGTATTTTTGTGGTGTTCCCTTCCAATAGAAAGAGTATGCAAAAAATTACTAATGGATAATATTTTAAATTTAGTTGTACATATTCATGTTACCATGATACTTCAGAGCTTAAAGAAATTACTTAAGGTCTTTTCAAAAAGTGCTGTTAATATTGAAATAAGCTTCCGTGAGAACACATCAGCTAATATTAAACAGCTAATTTAACAATGTGCACTTTTAAATACCAAATTTTAGATAATTAAAAATATTTGGTGCTGAAATGTAATTGTGTTTGTTTTAACTAGTTTAAATTATTTTCACTTACACATAATACAATTTTATATCACTTAACTTTTTGGGAAATGGAGGCTTTGAAGGTTTACTTTCATCTAATGGAAAACTTTGATAAATATTCTATGTTTAGAAAATTTTTATCCATTCTGGTGGGGTTTTGAAGAGATTTTTAAGGCTTTTCTATTTTTTACCACATTGTTGCAACTGATAAGTGATTTTGTAATTTATTTTTCTATTGTCTCTGACGTAGTTGTCTATGAAATGAATTTTATCATTTACATGATAAATGTAAATGGCTAGTCAGGGTACTCCTTAAATTTATCTTGCTGCTGTTTATGTGGCCAGTCTGTTTCTCAATGAACTAAGGAATGCTCTTAGATTGTTATTAATTTTTTTAACTTCTGTAAGCTATGCTTTCTTGCCTGTGGTCTTTTTATTTTCCCATGGCAGTTCATCATCGCATTCCTTCTCAGTATATTCTTTCTCTAGCAGTTCTGTTTTTAATAAGGTTAACTTCTCTAATAATTCATTTAATTTGCAAATGCATCCCCTTTCCTTGGGCTTAGGGTCTGGAAGTTGAGGGAGTCTTTGTGTTTAGATAGATAATGCTGAAGGCAGACTTAGATGACTAAGAAAAAAATAAAGTGCATAAATTAACGGGTGGGTAGGTGTACAATATTCTGCCCTCTTTGGCCAAGACATCTATTTCAGTATATCAAAAACAGAGGGTTGTGACTTTCTATAAGGAACAAATTGTACCGTACGCATTGAGCCATGTAGATCATGCAAAAACCTCAACGATGTGGCTGTAGCCAGTCATTAGAAGAACTTAGCCTGCTTGCTGAAATGTTGCTGTGTAACTTCCTTGTTCTTGAGCTACCAAACTGTTAAAGGTGTGTTAAGGAAGTATCTCGTGGGCCTTTTCAGTGCTACAAGGCCAGCAAGCGGTGTTTTCTTTTCCTGATGCAAAGCTTGTGGAAAGTGCAAGAGGAGCTTCTTGTAATGGAAGTTGAAAGGAAGAAGTGGAACAAGGTTCTAGACTAAGCCCTCCTGACTTAGATATTTCTGTCCTGAGTTGCTGGTTTGAGGAGCAAGGGAACTGACTTCATTATCAATGCTGAATAGCTCTATTTTTAGTTTGGGGATAATTATCAGACAGAGTTGGTAGTCACATGAGAGTAATTTTGTTATTAGGCTATGATTCTTGACTGACTATGAGAAATACTTTATTTAAGGTGTTGGATTAGAAGCTTTCCAAAGTTTGAAAGAATAGAAATAATGTGATCTACAAGTATAAACTGAAACCCCGAGCTTTTATGTGATTGTACAGTGTATATATTTTATCTTCTCTAAACTTTTCATTTATTAGCATACTGCAAAGGAAAGTGAACTTCACATATGTTTGAGAACTTTTATTAAATTTATGATACCTGAGAAGCTGTCTTACCCTGTTTATGTGATGAAACTGTATTTGGTATGTAACTTCAGGAACAGTACCTTAAAATAGTTTTTAAAATCCCTGTATTGAGCAAACTGTCTCCAGTTTCAGTCCTAAGTTTCCTCCTGCCTCCCTGAAAATCTAACAAGTACTCTTATCTATTGATAATATGAAAAGAATGGGTTAGGAAGACTAAGTGTAAACTGAGTTAGTAGATTTCAATGAAGTGAGTGATGTTGCTTTATAGTCATTTGAACTAGTCATTTTCAAATAAATGTTCTTCCAAGTCATGCTTGTATCTTCGGCCAATGTTATTGGGAGTTACACACAGATAGGAAAATATAATCCTAAATCAACATTCTTTTAAGGCTCTGTAATTAAATTGCTCTGTGCTGAAATAGATCCAGAGCGGTTACATCAGTAAAATGTAATATGACAAGAGCAGGTTTGCAAAAGTAGTTGGGGCCATCAGAAATCTGCAGTAAATCCAGAGAGGAGAAATTTTAAGGTCAGGAAGGGCAGGTATTGCCAGGGTAACAGTGAATATGTAATAACATAAAGTAGGAATGGTTAGAATTCCAGTGGAAACCCGAAGGATTGTATGATTAAAAGAATAATTTTTTTCTCAAGTTCAGTGTAAGTTCTCAAGTTCTACAGTAAAAGCATTGATTTTTTTTTGTTTCCATTTATAAGAAAATTTATTTTGATTACTTGTTGAACTCTTGCATTTTATTTTTTTTTTTAGTATAAGCTTATGCTAAAGATAAATATGATTGAAAATAGATGGTCAGATTTTTAGAGCATCAGGATGATGCTTTTTAAAATATATCGTACAGATATACTTTGGGTGTTTGCCATATGGCAGAGAAGGTGGCTGTGTAATCTGCCAAATAGGCTATTTATGTCATAAAGCAGGAATTGTTTGATTTAGCTGTTGCGTTTTCTTTTCCTGAATTGTGCAATATTTTTTACAGGGGAAAAAACCCAAATCACCAGATTCACTTTTTAGTTGCAACTTGGTAAAATTGCTTGAGTCTGTGGTTTCATACTGTTTAGCTTTGTTCAGTTTCCTAAATATTTCAGTAAAAAAATGTCTGCAAATATAAGGTTTGATTTATGCTCGTTCTTTCACACAGAAATGTTTTGGGAAGCTCTGTTACAGATGAATAATAAAGTCATAAACACTTTCTCTGGTTAAAAGCCTGAGGATTTAGTGAGAGTCACTATCTCTTTTTTTTTTCCTCTGGAGATCTCCTAGTTCATGAGAATATTTTGTGCTTTTAAATTTGTTATCTGGCAATGTTGTGAAGTGTTGTGAAATACTAAATATCGTTTTTCTTTTTTGTTTATAGAAGTCTCAAAGTGGGAAAGAGGCTTAATATATTCACTAAGGCTTCTACAGAAACAGAAAAAGCACTGAAAACAGGTTAGTGGAAATTCAATAATTAACAACTCAGTGAAGCCAAGTTCTGAATTTTTAGAATATCAAGAGATTCACTGTTGTGAAGTAGACTTATGACCTGTTAACTTCCTGCTTTCAGACCTATAAAAAAATAATACTTTAATGTAACTCTGATTTTTAGTAAGCAAAACTTCCATGCAGTGTAGTAGATTAGTGTTTTCCGTAGTAATCAGGACATACTGTTACTGAACTTGAAGGGTTAAACTGGCTTTTTGTCACTAAGGCCAATCTTCTGTGAGTGTGCTCAAGTTGCAGACCTGCTGCCTTCATTTTATGGCAAAGAAACACAAGGTTGTGATGCCAGGGGAGCAACCGTGCTCTACAGGTGGCTAAGCATAAGCAGGGTGGAAAAAAAAACCAACCTAAGACCACGCATTCGATTCCTTTGTGGCCTTCTCTTTTTTTTTTATTAATTTTTTTTTTTTAGTATTGCATGTGTAGATTGAGAGATCCTGTAAGTGGCTGACAAACAATGCTTTGCTTTACCTACTGTAAAGCTCTTCATATATGTTTAGGATCATAGAATAGTTTGGGTTGAAAGGGACCTTTAAAGGTCATCGAGTCCAACGCTGCAATTAGCAGGGACATCTTCAACTAGATCAGGTTGCTCAGAGCCCCGGCCAACGTGACCTTGAATGTTTCCAGGGATGGGGCATTTACCACCTCTCTGGGCAACCTGTGCCAGTGTTTCACCACCCTCATTTAAAAAAATTTCAGCCTTACTAGTCAGAATCTACCCTCTCTTAGTTTGAAACCATCACTCCTTGTCCTGTTGCAACAGCGCTGACAAAAAAGTTTGTCCCTGCCTTTCTTACAAGCCCCCTTTAAGTACTGAAAGGCTGCAATAAGGTCTCCCCAGAGCCTTTTCTTCCAGGCTGAACAACCCCAACTCTCTCAGCCTGTCTTCATAGGAGAGGTGCTCCAGCTCTTTGATCGTTTTTGTAGCCCTCCTGTGGACCTGCTCCAACAGGTATGTGACTTTCCTGTGCAGAGGGCTCCAGAGCTGCACGCAGCATTCCAGGTGGGGTCTCAACAGACCATAGTAGAAGGGCAGAATCACCTCCATCTACCTGCTGGCCACACTTCTTTTGATGCAGCCCAAGAGATGGTTGGCTTTTGGGGCTGCGAGCGCATATTATTGGCTCATGTCCAGCTTTTCATCCACCCGTACCCTCAACTCCTCTGCAGGGCTGCTCTCAATCCCTTCATCCCGCCAGTCTGTATTGATACTGGGGGTTGCCTCAACCCAGGTGCAGGACCTTCCACTTGGTCTTGTTGAACCTCATGAGGTTCATACAGGCCTACTTCTTGAGCTTGTCCAGGTCCCTCTGGATGGCATCCCATCCCTCAGGTGCCTCAACCACACCACTCAGCTCGGTGTTATCCGCAGATTTTCTGAGGGTGCACTCAACCCCAGTGTGTCATTGATGAAGATATTGAACAGTACTTGAGCCCTGAGGGACGCCACTTCTCACTGATCTTCATCCAGACATTGAGCCATTGACCACTACTCTCTGGATGCGACCATCCAGACCACCTTATCCACCACTTATATATACTAAAACTCATGTAATAAAAGCAGAAAATAGTGGCAAAACAGGTGTGACCCACCTTCATAGTTACTGAATGGCACAGCTCTGCAGGAACAGTCTTAATGCCACATGAGGGGGACAGCTTTCACGTGTGAAGACTTAGCTTTACTGCAAATCATGTAAAGAACTCCCTCACTTTTCTTTCTTAACAATGAAACTCTGCATTGCTAGCGTTGATCTTTAATATGCTCATTTCCCTAAGCTATTCTGAGGCCTTTTGGAAAAACAGTTTTATTTCAGTGTAGTGACTTAGAACTATGTATGAAGCCAGCAGCTGAAGAAGAAATGGTATTTCTTTTGGATATCTTAGAAAATTATAGAAAAGTTATATGTATTTGCTCCTGCTTTAAGAGTAGGACTGTTAGGTTTTGCCAGATTCTAGCTGAGTAATTTTCTGGCTTTTTGTTTTTTTGTTTTTTTTTTCCACTTGAAACAGCAGGGAGAAATTAATTTGTTTACTTAATTTCTTTAGTAAAATGTCAGGTAGTGGTCTCTGCATATTTTCAAGCAGCTATGAGCTTTCTGAATGCAGCCACCTCTGTGGTGGACTATAAATGTTGCTTATTAGAATGGAATTCAATTTGCTGGTTTTTAAGATGAATAATTTCCTTAAAATTGGTCTGTTTTACATAAAAAACCGTAATGAGCGATGCAGCATTTGTTTTTAGCTGTCTTGGCAAATGTGATGTTCAAGTAACTGGCGTTTGAGTTAAGTCCAATTTATTCAGGTAAAATGGTGAGAATTTAAGCTTTCCCTTTTGCATGAGCACAGTGCAGACACAATGGCACATAGTCGTCACCCTGGATTGAAAAGTTGAGATACGATTGTTTTTTAACACAAAACTGGAATGTGCACAAATTGTGTAAGAGACCAAGTGGACTTCATTGGATTTATAATTAGATATTAAGAAGTAAGCTTCTTTCAACTTTTTATGTGATGTTTCCTTGTTTGATTCCAGGTAGCCTTGAGGAAACCTACAATATATTCTGAGCCAGGAAACTTTTTACTTGACTCACTGACTAAGCCTGATGACAAAAAAATTTTGTTGCATTAATCTCAGGAAATACCAGTGTGATACTTGATACCTTGATTCATTTGGTTTCACTTTCTTGGCTTATATTAGTGGAGATAACGAGTTCAAATACTGTTTATACATGATGGAAAAGCAAGTTCTGTGTTATATATTGAATATTTATTTTGAAAACCGGAATGTTAACTGGAAAGTAAATTTGCACCCTCAAAAAATTATTCATAACTATTAACATAAAGTATCAGTAACTGTTAACATAAAATATCAGTATTATTTTCTGTTTCACAGAGGTGAAAATATAATGTTTATCACCTTTACTGCAAGCTTGAAAAAATGAGCTTCTGCTCTCTTCTATTAGAAGATTTATTAGTAGTGCATTATTAGAAGGTATTCTAAGATGTGGACAATAATTTCATTCTGGTATGATTTCTCGTCTTGTCTTTTATCTGTATTTCATTCCTGCCTCCAGCCCTCAAATCAAAGTAGGCAGCTAGGGAATATAGTTCTGGAAATTTCCCTGCTAAGTAAGAGATAATTTGAAAAAATAACTTCTGATTTAACAAAAAATTGAAATCACTTCAGTATGTAAAAAAAAAAGTTTGCCCTTTCATCTTGTTTTCTTCCTGAAGGAGGGGGAAAATTTTTTTTTGTTTTTTTTAATCTAATTGTGCCATAAGCCACTGAGCCAAAGATGAAATTATATCTTAGTTTTAAATACTTACGACTTACGAGTAGTAAAAGAATAGCTGATTGGCCACGATCCACTTCAAATGGACTGTAACATTTGAATTCGCATGGAGGTCTCTGTTCCAAGGAGCTTAGGGTGAATTGATAACAGGGGGAGGCAAGAAAACAAAGGGGGGAGCGACTGAGGCCAGAGTTAGGCCAGCTGATGAGACGGCAGCCCGAGGCACTCCCAGCGGTTCCTCCCTGTCCTCTGGTAACAGCTTGTTCCCTTCAGCAATGCGGTTCAGACTGGGCTCATGACCAGTTCTCCTGGGTGGAGGGGCAGGAACTCCTGAAGATTAACTCTGCTGCAATACAAGTACACTTTGATTAAAGAAAAAAAATTAATTGTATGCATCAGAAAAGATGCATCCCTAAAGGGACTGTTTGGCTTTGGGAGAAGAATAGGAAACCAGGATTTCTCAAGGCCAAGAGTCAAACAGGGATGCTTAGGATTGTTGGGAAAGGAATTGTTATTGTTTATAGATGGAGTTGTCTCCCTGAAGGAGAGTGTAGTTGTGAAGTACCTGAAAACTCCTGTAGTAAGCATGATTCCTTTAGCAGAGTGCACCAGTCAAGTTCAGAGTTTGTCATATGTACAATTTGTGAAAGACAAAAAAGAAAAATTAAATTCCTGCTCTGTGTGAAGGGCTTAAAAATAAATTGTCCCCTAGGAGTTCAGAATACATTTTCAGCAGACATTTGAGAATTTAATGGACTTTTGTTTCAACAGAGAGTTCTCATTTGAGAAAGGTGATGCTGGCATCTAAGGTAGAAAAATTTGCACAGTTGGAAGTATTAGTCTCTGTAAAGGTTAATGTTAAAGGACTTTGTTTTAGCTAGTGAGAAGTCTTTGGCATGCTGACAGATCTTTACAAAATTTCTTTTTTTAGTGTCTTCACCAACAATTTGGGATCTGGAATTCGCGAAGGAGATTGCAGCAATAACTGCACAGCCTCCCCGAAACGGTTTTGAGGAGATGATCCAGTGGACAAAAGAAGGAATACTGTGGGAGTTCCCAATTGACAATGAAACTGGTATGTGTGCTATTAGCTTTTATTATCTGTCTATGTTTACCTTTTTTCGAGAATTAGAGCACGTTATGACCTTTGACTGTTTTAACATAGTGTTTCAGCTGTGAGTCATGCATTTGATAGTAAACAAATACAACTTTCCAATTGTCCCAAATCAGAGATGTGTCAGATGAACTCATTCTGGCACTCTTCAGGTGAAGTCCTGCAGGTGGTTTGGCTGATCTGAAGACTGGCTGCTGCCAAAAAGGGGACAACTCCCTCCCTCCTTCCTTCCCTCCTTGCCTCCCTCAGCCCTGATGTTTTCAACACCAAAAGGCCTTTCAAGTGTATTACATAATACTTTTTACTCTGCAGCTTCTTTAAAGAAGCTTCTAGCAGAGTATAGGGAATCTTAAAACTGCTGAGTGTGGTTTGTAATGCTGATTCTGGTCTTTGGTGTGGCTCTTGGCCCAAGTCACTAGCTGGATCCTAATCAGCTGTCTGCCAGTTCCATATCTGTGCCCTCTGAGTGTTAAACTCCCTTCATTCTATCTATTTCATAAGAATAAACAGTCACAATGTTCATTCATTCTGGCCATCTATCTTACCTAGACATCTTTGTACACGGTATTTACTTTTATTACCATTTAAAGAAAAAAAAAGAAAGAAAAAAGCTCTGTGTGAAGTGAAGCCAGCAAAGAGCAAGCAAATGTTAAGGAAGAGAAGAAGAACTACACAAAGCAAGCATGCACTTTAGGAATGGGGGACTTCATAACTTCAAGGAGAGCTTGGCTGTGGGTTTTCTTTTTAAAAAGACTTTAAAGACTTCAAACAGAACTACTTTAGAATGATTCAGTCACTGAAAGCAAAACAGGTTAGTATCTGAAGCTGGGAGTCTTTGAAAATCTGTCCTATACTGAGTTGCAAATTGCATAATGTGGTTCATTGTTTCTTAATTTTTTTTATTCTCATCCTATTTTGGCAGTTTCTTCACAGAATTTAATCGCTGCTCCCAGAATTGATCTGTTCCATCATGTAGAAATCTGAGGGTATTCTAGTCGTGTTTTTGCAAGCGTGAAACCACTGTGGCCAATGGTTTTTCTGTTGTTGTAATGTGGCTGGATCCCCGCTGTCTGGGGCCGTAAGTGGACCAGGCGTCTTTGGCGGCCAATGGTTTTTCTGTTGCAGCAATGCGACCGGAACTGTGCTGTCTGGGATGGGGTGCCAAATGGACAAAGAGTCTTTACATATACTTAAACAAAAATCTGTATTGATTTGTCCACAAAGACTAGTCATGTGGAAAATTCCAGTGGAGCGTTCCAAAATCTATCACCTCTCAGGTTGAAATGTCAAGTTAGTAAATTCCATTCTATCAAACTGCCAGCCACAGGCTGTTAATCAGATTAGGTATGTCAAAGCACAGTTAAAATCTTGAGAACCTCGCTCTAATTATCTCCACATACTATAATTTCACCGGCTCTGCAAAAGAAAGATGCTCCTCCTGCTGTTAATTTTGCAGTTTTGTAACAGTCATCTCCCTCAATAAGAGGACATTACCTCATCTAGTTCTCTATCAAGAAATGTGTGTTTTTTCTTTTATACCACAACCATGTGGCTTTAAAAACATGAGTGTAATTTACTTGAACATAGGAAGTTCCATCTAAACATGAGGAGGAACTTCTTTGAGGGTGGCAGAGCACTGGAACAGGCTGCCCAGAGAGGTGGTGGAGTCTCCAGAGGTGGAGATATTCGAAACCCGCCTGGACATGTTCCTGTGCAACCTGCTCTAGGTGGACCTGCTTTGGCAGAGGGGTTGGACTAGATGATCTCCAGAGGTCCCTTCCAATCCCATATGATTCTGTGATCCTATGAAATTTTCTACTGAGGAAGCATGTTTACTCAACTTTTAGCATTGTGAAAACCTTTCCAGTTTTAAATTAAATAGAAAAAAAAAAAAGAGGACCGCTTATAACTGTTTTTCTGGGTGCCAGAGCATCTCTGGTGTTCTTGTTAGAGTGCTTTACCAAGGCACTGTCCTGTGCTTTGCAGCATTGGGGCATGGTTATGATTTTTAAAACTTCTCTGGCCTTGGTGCAAACATGTGAAGAAGTGGCTAGATGTAGTGGCTTGCGGCATTGTCCAGTAGCAGTCTTGCCCCCCTCACCCTGCTGCCTTGTTGTCTCCTTCTGCCTGCATGTCCTTTCCCTGATCTGATGCAGTTTAAGTCACTGTTAGGCAGAAAAGTACCTTTTTTCCTCTCCGTCTCTCCACCTCTGATTAATTTTTACCAGATTAGCAAACCATTAGTATGGTTTGCATAATATCGTTGTCACTCCTCCTTTCTGCTTTCTTCTTCTGCTTCAAGTAGCTTTAGTTCTGCTCCATGACTTGCCATGGCAAAAAGTTGGGAAAAATGTTGATTTCTGCCCCTTTTTGAAATTCTTTCTATGCATTTATGCCTTGATGACTCAAATCCTGCAAGTGCAATCGTTAAAAAGGACAGTGCTGATTATTGGTGCTACTTTAGTTTAACACCTTATTCTGAGGAGCATATACTTCTTGTGGGCCAGAGATTGTTAAGGCAGAAGTGATAGGCTTTAATGTAAGCCTTGGAAAATTAATGTCTCACTTGCCCCTGATGGCTTCTGTAGGCAAAAGTTCTCCAAGTTCTTTTTCTGGCTGCTTTCTGGAATGCTGTTCCCAGCAGACAAGCATTGGATCAGTTTGCCGAGAGAGGTGGTAAAGATCACACAATCATTTTATGGGGGTTTGCTTTACTTATTCATGGTCTGTTCTCAGGACTTACTGTAACAGCATGATTTAACTCATTCTAAAAATTCTAGAATCATAGAATGGTTTGTGTTGGAAAAGGGATCTTTAAAGATCATGTAGTCCACCCCACTGCCATGGGCAGGGACATCTTTCACTAAATAAACATACTTAGTCATTTTTATAGCCTGCCAGCAACACTCCCTGTAAGAATGGACATCTGCATTTGAGATGCCATCTTTAAGGCAAGGTTGCTCGTGTCTTGGAAGGGTTAATGTTTTACCTAGAGAAATTCCCCAGCCTTTCAGTTTTGTTGTACGTAGGGAACTGGAAATAGGATATTGAGAGTGGGTGATTTCTTGGTTTGAGATTGATAAAGCAAATCCTCTGCTTTAAACTCCCACCACGTGTTCTTTCAAATTAGGTTTCTGAGGACAGTGGAAGAGAGGCTGGGAGACAGGCTTGTTCTTCCCATGCAGCAGGAGTTATGGTTTGCTGGAGGTGGGGGGAGTAACGCAAGCATATCTCATCTAATCAGTTCCCACCAGAGGTCTCGGCCCCTGGTGCTTTGGGCAATTGTGGTCTGTCTTTGTGATGCACACTTTACATTTTTGAGGGCTGCAATATGTGGTTTAACTGAAATGTTTGGGCTTAACACGTCATCCCCAAACCATATTTCACGTCTTTGACAAATGGGAGATCAAAATACGTGATGGAATATTTCCTTTTGACCTGCGTTTTTGTGAGACTATAAATGGCTTTGTTTCCTTTGAGTTAGAGATGAAAATTGATGAAATTATTAATTAGATGTAATCTCTCCTGATACCCTGTGTCTGTGCCCAAAAGAAGAGCATCCAGAAGGCCAAATTTTACTGTCAGCATTATTCAGATTCTTTCATTAGTGGGTTCATTGGTTTAGTTCTCCTGTATTTCTGTGACATGCAAAAGTATGGAAATCTGGAAAGAATGTTAGCTTGTGAGAGCAACCAGCAGCATCCAGGTACACTGAGATTCCACCTTCCCTTGGTGGGGGAAAGTCGGTGTGGGTAGCGTGGTAAAAGGATCATCTTTCTGCATCTGTAATTGGACATAGGTTTCCAAACACAGCAGAAATATACCTTCTAAAGCTGACATAATTTTTCTTTCCTCCCCCCTTTTAACATAAAGGGAGATTCTGAAGAATCCTTTTTCAAGGACAAGGGAGATAAATGTGGCATGTAGCTGGTATTGATACACCCACATATAGCTGGGAAAAATAGAGATATTTCTCAGCTCCTTGAGATACTGCAGTACCTAGAGTTCAAAACAGGAAAGAAATAATGTGAACTTAATGAATAGAAGCTGTGAGACTTCTCCATCCCAGAGATGTGCATCATTTCTTTGGAAACTGTAGAAGCTGTAACACAGGAGGAAGCCTAGGGCTGACATGGTTTAATTACCTCAATTTTAATACTACTGATTTAATGTTGTCAAGTAATATATCATATCCTAGCTAGAACAGAAAAACGTGTACACTTACATTTGTGGTGTAGACTTTGCATTTTTGTTCTCTGGAAGTGTTCATATGCAGTATTTTTTCTGTAGTAACAGAATTTTACTGAAAGGTGCAAATCTCATGTACAAATTTATAGCAAATGGGGATCAAATAAAACTTTTCAGGTATCCCTAACTGAAGAAAAATCTTTCAACTGCAAATCCCAGTTTACCTTGTTTTTTTTTATCTCAGAATTAAGAACTGCGAAAGCTGCCTTTTTTTCTGTGTGTAGGAATTTGTGTTCTGGGTCTTTGTCTAGTGTATGCTAGCATCATAGTATGAACAACAGCAAAGGAAATCCACAGGAGGACAGAGAACAAAAATCTACCATAGGATCTGAGTTGTGCTTGATCAGAGATCTACAGTGGTCCCTTGTCCCATGGTCCTGTGGATGCTTTTGAATGCATCATCTTTTGCGCTGGTTACAACTTAAAAGTAGCAGCTGGTGAGATACACAACATCTTTACATCAGCATATACTTAGAAATTAAGAAACTGTTAGAAAAACAATTTTCTGTGCCCACTTGATAGCAGTAGGATGTTAAAACCATGTCTTGGAATAAGTATGAAAGTGTGTGTTAGGTCTTCAGTACTAGATACTTTATGAGGTCTCCTCATTTGTTCAAGAGGAGCTTGTGTTCTCTAATCCTCTTCAGAATTTAGGCAATCAGTATTTTCTTAAATAATTTATTAAGAACGTGTCCCCGCTCTAAAAGGTGGTACCCATGGTGAATCAAAATTTTCACGTATTGAACAAACAGCTTTTTAGCAAGAAGATTGATTTATTTTTTTAGTTATTCCCCCCAACTCCTGGCCCGGCTTCAGCTTTCAGCAAGATTACCAGCCAGAAAGTTGATTTAAATACTAGATATTCATATAATTAAGAGCACAAAATGGAAGTAATGTGGTAGACAAAATGGTAGTAATGTAGTATGATACATGCTGACATTTTTTGTGTGGAAGGAGAAATGAATGTCTTAAATTTCTGCAGTTCCTTCCACTTTTGTGTGGTTGACTTAATTGTGCAAAAGAATTAAAAGGCACAGAACCATTGATTTTTTTAATTTAAGATTATTTGCAAACTATACCCTTTTTTACTTTGTTAAAATTGCTGTTATATTATGATAATAACCTTGTCTTTTTTTTGTCCCTTCTGTTAGGGATGGAGGATGATGCTGAATTTCATGAACATATCTTTCTGGAGAAACACCTCAAAGACTTTCCCAAGCAAGGACCTATTCGCCACTTCATGGAACTAGTCATCTGTGGGCTTTCAAAAAACCCGTACCTCAGCATTAAACAGAAGATTGAACATATTGAGTGGTTTCAGAAATATTTTGAGGAAAAGAAGGAACTTCTTCAAGAGATTTGAAACTTGGGAAAGTGCTTAACTTTGAAATGAAGAATCATCACATCAAAACAGATGATTTCTTATCATGGAAATACTGTCAGTGCGTAGTAATCATGTGACCTGAAAGTTGTATTTTTAATAATAAACTGAAAGGTCATACTTTCACATGTGTATGTCCATGTATATGTAGATATTTTTTTGACAACAAAAGAAAGAACTGGAAAGTATGGCTTTTGTAGAATGTGCATTTAAAACTTAGTTTATCACAATTGTTGTCTTTTAAATTTGAAACTAATCTTTTGACCATATGAACTATTGGATCTGATTCCACTTCCTACACCCTTCACACTTGGTGTGTATTTCGACAGGTTTGATCATCTTTCCCATTCTGGAAAACCTGCAATGCTTTAATTTTTAAAAACTCCTGATACAGCTCTAATTTTGAAAAGCTATCACTGAGATAGTAACAGTTCATTTTGCTAATTCATTAAATACACTGGTATTTGGATGGTATTAATCCTTTCTATCCTCCTTTCACTAATTATTGGTTCATTTAAAATTTTTGGTAATGACTGAGTCAGTTTAATTGAATTCTTGTTAGTTCTGCTCAGTGAAAGGCTCTTGTATTCCTTAGATGTGTGCACAGCATAATATTGGTGGGTTTATATTAAATAATACAAGAAGTCTCTCCTACCATCCATACACATGTTCTGGAGCTTTTGACCAACTGCCCATCAGTATTTGTTCTTTAAAAATATGTCTGGTTCTCAAGTAATCCACAAAGTTCTGTTTCATTAGAGCAAGCGGTTTTATGATTACTACAGTGTTTATCTCCTGCATCTGCAGGGCTAGAGAGAGAACTTGACATTGCTGGCAGGGAGAGCTGTCACCTACAGATCACCATTGTGTGATGCGACTGCTGTTTTCTCTCTAGCCCTCTGAAGTTGGTGAAGTGACTTCATATTTTCTAAAGGATCCTTTATTCTAATTAAATGTGCATGGTTCTACCTATCTATTAAGCTTTTGCAATATGTTTTACTTCAGTTATCTTTTGTTAAATTTTCATCCAGAATTACTTGCTCGTTCAAAATCCTGCATTACATCTCACTGCTTAACTTTCCAGAGCATTTCCAGCCTCGCATGTTGTGTTCTTGTTCTCTTGCGTTTGTCCCAGCCCCTGTAGCAGCTATCAGTACAGTAGATACGCCCCTGTCTCTTTCTCACATTTCATAGAATCATAGAATTGTCTAGGTTGGAAGGGAACTTTAAGATCATCTAGTCCAACCATCAACCTGACTGATAAAAAACCATCACTAAACCATGTCTCTAAGCTCTGTGTCTACCCATCTTTTAAATACCTCCAGGGATGGTGCCTCAACCACTTCCCTGGGCAGCCCATTCCAATGCTGAATAACCCTTTCAGTGTAAAAATTTTTCCTAATATCCAATCTGAACCTCCCCTGGTGCAACTTGAGGCCATTTCCTCTTGTCCTATCGCCTGTGACTTGGGAGAAGAGACCGACCCCTGCTTCTCTGCAGCCTCCTTTCAGGTAGTTGTAGAGAGCGAGAAGGTCTCCCCTCAGCCTCCTTTTCTCCAGGCTGAGAAAAGTAACTTAAGCAGGAAGGAAGACATTACAGAATGAAGGTAAAACACTGGCTTCATATGCAAAGTGATTTTTACATCAGAATTGCAAGAAAGCAAATGAAAAACAGAAGAGTTGGCCTTTTTCTTTGGGCTGGACTATTGTTGCTGTGTCCTGCTCACCTGTAGGATGTGAGTTTGTCTGGCAAAGGGCAAGGCTCGGGCTCTGGAAGGGAAAAGCAGCTTTTTGACTTTCTAGCTGTAAGAACAGCAAGGTTCAAATGCCGCAGAAAAATTCCTGGTTTGGGAATGGAGAGAAATCAAAGCATCTCCATTTAGTGGTAGGATAGTCTTTATTTCCAGTTCAATGCCCAGATATGTTTTACTTCAAAACCATTATTCAAACCGTTATTCCTGTATTTCTACGGAAGTATGATGCGCAGGCAGCGTTCTGCTGTATTTCAAGCCTTTTCTAAAACAAGGTACAGTGACTTTGAGTTCACTGCGGGCTTTTGAAGTCGCTCCTCTGTGTATTTACATCTAACCTATGTTTTGGTATGAAAGGCAGGACGCTCACAGCTCAGCTCTTACTGGAAGAGGTTTCAGGAGCATCTGCTGAGTCTGAAAGTACGGAATTTCACGGCACCGGGAGCGAGGTGAACGTTACCATCTAAACAGATTCATTAGGAGGTCAGTTCTTCGACAAGCTCTTAACAAGAGCTCTCGGTGCTTAGGATCTTTGGAAAGCTGCGGTAATTCCTACTTAGATACTTAAATATAGATTTGAGAGTTAATACTAGGCAACAGGATTTGAATAATCAGAGCTCTCTGCGCATCCGTACGGGTGCTTACTGGGACTGCTCAAGGCACACTAAGAGAGCCCAAGTTGCAGGGCTTTCATGTGTGTGTGGGGGTTTTGGGGTGTACCCTTCTTGGTAGTCCCGAAGGAGTAGGCTTGTAGGAATTTAAAGCGACAGATTAGTCACTTAGAAGCATAAAAATCACCCCTTTTCTTTTGCAGCCCAAAGGATAAAAGCTGTCTGCCGTTGTTCAGAGTGCTGCAGCTGGTGATTCCCACGCTGGAGTCATTCCAGCTGTTTTTATGATGGTTGGTTTTCCCTCTCCTGCAACTGGTCAGGTGGTATTACCTGTAACTTAATGGACTCAGCATTAGGACCTGTCCAAGGCAAAAAAATAGCATTTGTTATGTTCTGTGGTCTTACATTTCCTTCTTTGTGCATGTCTTCTTAATGCTCTGGTAATCCCATACCTCCGTGACACCCGCATTGGAAAGTTGTCGGGCAGCTGGGGCAGTTGATGCTGCCCTGAGGAGAGTGAGAAGATGGAGCAGACTGAACTGGAGCCATAATTGCAGGGAATGTTGTCCGTATGTGATTTTTAGGTGAGAGTTTTTCCTCTGGGGTGGCTACAATGGGCATGTAGAAGGAGGAGAATGTTCTTGTTGACTGGAGATGGCTGAGGCCCTGCAAAGTTGCATGCAAAGGTGTAGACTTGCTGTTGGTTGACTGTAGTAGCTGTTGATAGCACTGTGAATGATGGTCGTGGCTTCCCCAGGTTGGCTGCTACACCGTGAAGAAGTCCAGAGCTCCATTTCCCTGCCTTTCCATCACACCCGAGTAGTCTCCATTTTCCACCCATCTGGTGCTAACACAGCAGTTTCGGAGGGTGTTCGGTCATCCTGGAGGAGACAGAGACACTGGTGCGGGTAGAAGACCTGGAAGAGGGCAGCGAGTCCCTGTTGGTAAAGAGAGGGAAGAAAGAGTGGAATGAAGGGGGCCCATATGGTTTGTAAAGGTGTAATGGAGAAGTTAAAGGCATAACATTTATTACCTGCCTGTCTCTCTCCCTGTAACTTCTTTTTTTCTGTTTCCCAAGGGCTAATCTTACCCTGCCCTGCCAATGGTCGGGCTGATTATCGAAGTTAGGTTAAATCAAAGCACTTGCTCACAACCCTGTTTGAAC